>WOVY01011357.1:0-129602 GCA_013436015.1 Rhipicephalus annulatus | reverse complement strand
TAAATAAGGGTATATGACAGCAAACCTAGTAATTATAACTTCAGACCTCTAGCTTGATGTTATGTGTTTTTTAAGGGTGCCCAAGAAATTTTTCAGAGACGGCACAGAAAATTCCTGCATCCTTTGCCTTCAAAAAGCCCACAATATGTGCAATTTTCCAAATTAGGTTTCTCCTTACCCCTTGTTTACTGCTTTATTTAGCACTTTTAGACCAGTAACAAGCTTATAACATTATCACAAAAAAACTAATAGCAAAAATGAGATGTCATCTGAAACTAACCTCAGTGCAAGTGACTTTAAGAAAACATACACACCACAACTGCAGGTCTTGTACTAATTGCTCATTGGAAGCAGTATTCCTCTTCAAGTCCTTCACAAGGACAGCAACTCAGAACAATGAAAAGCTGAGCTGGCTGGTAAAAATACATGTTAGCAGAAGTAGCCGAGCAAACACAGACAAATAAAACTTGAGAACAAGACAACAATGTGCCCTCAGTGGGAGATAAGAAAGAAGACTCATGCAAAGTTCAGAGTTTTTACTGCCAAGTGCACCTTCAAATTATAGAAGTCTTTGTTGTCTTGATCACTTTTCTTATATCAGTGTTTGCTTGACTAAACCTTCCTTTCGAGCAGATGAAAACTGTGTCTGCTTTCATGTGCAGCTTATGCTAAATGGTATACAAGCTCACCAGCCAATCAAAATGTAACCTGAGCTTTGATGTGCCACATCACAAAATGATTATTAGTCATGTGCATGACAATGGCTCTTATTCTAAGCAAACATTCTTTTTAACGTGCAATGAAATCTTAGTACTTATCTTGAAGGCAAAGCTCAAGTGTCCTCAAGAGTTTTTCTCTTTGAATTGAGCATCCTGTGAAAGGGCAGTAAGGTACCCTATTGGAGACTAGCTGGTACCGCTCCGTAGACAACCTTTGTGCGTTCATCCACCTAAAAATGTGACTAATGCGTTCACAGTCTGGGTGACTACAGGCTCCAAATGATTGTTAAACGACAAGTTGATTATGGTTATTGAACCCTTTGTTGCATGGGAGGAAACCTATGTATGCATCAGAGCAGAACACTCTGTTTTTTTTTTTTTTGCATTCACAAAAAAAAGGCACCAAAAAGGTATTGAAGTATAATCTTTATTTCATAAATACCGAATGTCCGCTACAGTGAACAACATGCACAAGAAGTTCATTTTTCACCAATCGAGCTGTCTTGCTCGAACAAATTGTAGCGAAAAATTTGCTGCAGTACCACCAGAAAAGTTGCCAGAAATTTTTTTCTAGTGGAGCGGGCTAAGGGGGTGGGACACCGGGGGTTCAACTATTTAAAAAGTTATCTTGACTTCGCTAAGCCACAATATTTACTGTTCTTGGCTAGAATGACATTGATTTAAAACATGCCAAATCACGATTTTATCTGTGTTTTAAGAGAAAGAAGTGAATTTCAAAAAGCCGCCAAAGCAAGAGTCTGCTTATTTGAACAAGAGTGCAGAAAAAAGGGAAGAAAACCTGCTGCGATTCACCGTGGTGAATTAAAACCATTTTTCTTCACTTTAGTTACCATTTCCCTCATGCACTATCAGAGGCACTACAGCTGGGGTTTACACCACGCATGGTGTTCACTAAAGTGGACACAGTATGAAACTTGTAAAAAAATACTTTTATTTCGCTAAGCCGCAATATATACAGCTTGTAATTATCAACGCTTCTTTTATCGTGTCCATACAATAAAATAAAATATACCAAATCGAAGTTTCGCATATGTTATAAGAAAAAAAAGTAGACGAGAACTTGACTTATCCACCAATGTAGGTGTCTGCCTTGAACAAGAGTGCAGGGAAAAGCAGTCAACCATAGTGCAATCTAATGCAGCGAATGAAAACCTCTTTTGTCCACTTTAGTTGCCGATATGCACGTGCACCTCTCAGAGTCACTACAGCTGACTCACAAGTTTTCCAAATTTTTCCACTAAACTGGACAGCATGCAACAAAGGGTTAATGACACATTGGAGAGTTTCCTTCAAATTATTCAGAAAAGTTTAGACATGGAAGGCAAAACATTAGCTTACTACAGTTTTATCACTAGACAGATCAGTGAAACTACAAACAGTAAACCACAA
Organism: Rhipicephalus annulatus; assembly: GCA_013436015.1. Lineage (NCBI taxonomy): Eukaryota > Metazoa > Arthropoda > Arachnida > Ixodida > Ixodidae > Rhipicephalus > Rhipicephalus annulatus. The sequence continues at coordinate 127,473 of WOVY01011357.1, read as the reverse complement.
CTGAGAATATTTCAGAGCAAAACATAGTGACAGTGCAGTCACCTACATGTCACAATTTATTAGACAACAGTACATACAGCTACATCTTTCACAACGGCAGACAAATACATAAAATAGCATAAAAGTGCTACTGCATAAAATAGACTTGGCAGGACTAGCATCTAAAAAAAAGAATCACTTCAAACGGGTGCATAGCCAGAAATTTTTGCAGTGAGGGCACCCCCTTGAAATGGTAATTTTTTGCTCTCTACATGCCATGGCGAAAAAAATTTCGGGTGGAGGGGTGGCATGGTGTACCAACTTCTGGCTATGCTTCGACTTGAATAATGTAGCAGCAGCAAAAAACATGACCGCCTAGCACAAAGAGGAGTGTTACTGCAAAGATGTAAAGACAAAGAACGACACAGGTGCGTCAACATTAAAAGGTGCAAAAATAATCAGCCTTAAGAAGTGACAGTACGTTCGGCATCACAATTCCCATATTACTTCAAACGTATAATTACATTGGCACACAATAATATTCTAGTGGCAAAAAGATTCAACACTGAGTAGGAGCAGGCAGGAGAGTACTAAGACGAAGAGCTGAGACAGCACAAGACAGGGATCTTAATTGCATCTGATGCAGAGCATATTATGCTTAATTAAACAAGCCAAGCTTTGAACATAGCCGAAAACTCCCTATCATGCCATCTCCCAAAGTAGGGAAGTCTATAAATTGTGCACCTTCGCTGCAAGCAAAAAGAGCCTCTGAGTGAGCATCAAAGTTGACAGAATTCATTGCAGGTTGTGCAATGCTATGAAACAAAATGCTTGAAATGAAACACAGCTGTTCTGTGCATAGGGTACTGCACATCTCCATTAGGCAGTAGAAAGACTCATCAAAAAGCCTGTCCCCATGCCGATTAACTCCATACACATTTCTGCTGCTGACGCAGACTTTAGCCAATTCTGTACACAGGTGTGTTGACACAATCTCCCATAGTTCTTTGTGTATAAGGGCTTGTGCTTATGATGTAGATGTGAATGCACTAGCTAAAAGGTTAAGGAGCACCGTTTCTCTTTCCTCTGCACATATCACTGTGACTACAGTGCAGTAATGAAGTTGTGTGCAAAAAGTCCTAGTAGGGGCCCCAGCTGAGAAAGCGCTGCATCACCTGAACTCCTATCAGGCCACCTGAACTCATATCATCATGACCCTATGAAAGAAACAATGTGAGCAACATGGCAGCTGAGCAGGAGAGTTAAGTTACCTCAGAAGAGCATGGCACTACACTGCTGTTGCAGTGCGAAGGAGGCACATGATGTGGAATAAAAAACAACAACATAACTACAACCATGTGAGTTCACCATGTGAGAAAATTTGGTTAGCTTCATCATCTTCATTTTTTGTCTGCATAGGGTTAAACAGTTTCACTGTAAGAAGGAGTTATGCAGCAGCAATTGAATAACCCAAGCAGAGAAGTAGTGCACTCTTGTCAGTGTAATAGAAGCAATACGGCAAATATTGTCGAATCTAAAGAGCCCCCTGCAGCACCTTTTGAACACTATCAGAAAATGATGCCGATAAGCAGCCCAGGCTCTGAAGAACATGGCACACAGCATGAAATTCACACCTAATTTCAGGGTCAATTTAAAAAGCACAATTTTTCTAGCTATGCCACAAACACATTCGACACAGTCTCTGGCTACTTTGAGCATTGAAACTTGCATAGCTGCTGTGGCAACTGCCTGATCCTGTGATGCACCCACATTGGGCTCTATCACGCTAGAACTACATGCAGTATAGAATCAAATCAGCACACACAGTGAAAGTGAATTGCATGTTTAAAGATACAAAATATAACGGGCCCAAGGTCATGAACCTCACCCTTGTGTAGCTTTTCGTGCTTTCGCCGGGGAAAAAAAGCGCTAAAGACGTGCAGCAAATCCATGTAACTCTGCTTGTATTTCATGAAGTATGAAACTTCTAGCAGTGAAGTCAGAACCAATAAACTGTAATAACGAATTCATTTTAAGATGACATAGAAAACTGTCACAGCACATACTAAAAAGGCGTCAATGTTTACCACGAAACTTCTGGTAGCAATGTGAGGGAACTGTAAAGTCGTCCAGTGAACAAAATGAACTCAAAATGCCTTGACTGCCCATATGGGGGACAGGATTGCACATGAAGTGCAGAAGTGTTACTCATCTGATTCTGTAAAAAAAGCATAACGAGGGTTTACATACTTATTGCCTCCAATTTCATATAAGTGCAACAGGTCATGAAACTCTCCACAGTGACCAGAATTTTCGATAATTACATTGTGAGTTGAGCTCTAAACAACAAAAGCATGAAAATGTTCATCAAAATATTTTGTCTAGAGAATGGAGGCAAATACAAACATTTTAAGTGAATGTACAACAATGAGTGTAATTTTGGAGAATTCTGGCAGACAGTCATCAGGTACAAGCAAAGGTACCACAGCACCCACAGATAGTGTCCTTCCAGAGACAGTAATTGATTCCACACACTGCATATCTGCCATATTCAAAGAGAGTTTCTGTAGTCTGTCTTTCAAAAGGTCAGGCAACATGTTTAAATCAATTGGTTTGCTGCCTTTAACAATCAGTGGTTCATGAGGTTGTGTCAAAGCATACATAAGATGCATTTGGTGTCGGCGACTTAGTGTTGCAGAAATACTTTTGAAGTTTCGCATTTTCCTACTGAGAGACTTAAAAAATTGATGTTTTGCTTCGAACCGCATACAGGACAGTCTACTAAGAGGGCCATATGAAAGGAGAAGGCTAGGATAGTGAATAATATAGTGCATCTTCGGTATAATGTTAACATTTGGAAAAGTTTTCCTGAAAGCTACATAAAAGTCCTCAATGCACACCTTCAGATATGCAGCAGCACCTTTGGACACCTGCGGAGCAAGAATGATGTCCACGATAGCACGCAGTTGAAGGTATACTTTATATGCAGGATTGTCTATTGGCACTTTGTCCCCCACAAGAAAAGAGAAGAAACGAAAAAAACAAAGCTTTTCAGCAGCTGACCCTTTTATGGGGGTTTTTCCAAAAACTGCTGCACGTGACAAAGGGGGCAACTTAGACTTTTTGTCCCCCGCTTGAAATGAAAATTTGGCAAGTCGCTCGTTTAATTGCTCCAAAGTCAAAAATCTGCTTGATACAATGGCCCTGACTACATGTTTCAGGATGAAAGCAATCACGCCTTCGTAAAGGTCGTGCATTATGTCTGGTGGCAAGCCTTGCGTGACATCAAACGAACTCAGATAGCTCAGGCAGCTCTCACCAGTAACGCCATATGCAGTACTTAAAGTTTGATCCTGCTTGACAAGCTCAACGTGACGACTGTGCGATTGCTTTGTCCTCGTGACAAACTTTTCTTCATGCCATTTATCATTGATCTCATTTCTGTCTGCCATGCAGTAGCGGCACATAAGGCCAGATGAAAAACATTCTCGAAAACCACCAAGTTGGTGGCTTGACAGGTTGTCGCCACTAACATATAAAAGTGACCCCTTCATTACTGTTCCATTTATGTTAATTCCATTAGATTCCAGTTGGTGCAAGTCGTTCAGCAGTGGTTTGAGAATTTCCCGATAACTGAATTTCGTTACAAGGCTTCTTTTTGCAAGGAGAATGAGATATTTATCATCAAGATTTGAACGCTACTGTGGCATATGATTCAACAATGACAAGTATCCACAATGACAAGAAGTTTGTGTTTGCCACGTTTGCTTCCCAGAGGGTTACACACTTCAAACTCGTCAAAATATACCTGAAGGGCCAACAACTTCTCAGAGCCAGCATATTTAAATATGTTGTGCTCCTTAAAGTAGTCTCCATCACATACATCCTTCAAGAGGGTTGCAGACTGCTTGAATTCCCCTGAAAGCTCACGGACCCCAGCAATAGCTTGCAAGGTCTCTAGAAGAGGTACATATTCAAATTGATCATCTGGGTGATTTGAAAGATGCACAGTTTGTGGAGACACAAAAGTGAATACACTTTTCCAATATTGTTCTCGGCCAGATTTTGTCCCAAGGTGCTGGAGTCTTCCCATTTCAACTGTGTTCAGTTTAGCTTGAAAATCTGTAATGAAGTTGAGCAAGTCATTGGCAATTTCATTCACAGTACACTCTGGCAATTGTCTCCCTTCTTGCCACTTTAACAGTAGAGAGGACAGATGCATGGCACATTGATCAGTAACATCACAAGTGCTCCTGTTGTGTCTGCATCCCTGTGGGGGCTCCTCATCACTGGGCTCACAGAGTTCACTGGGCTCATCAGTTGCATCTATTTCACTGGGCTCATCAGTTGCACCAACAACAGTGCTATGAGGCACTGGCTCATCATTGGTCTCACTGGCAGGTGGTTGAAGCAAATGGCCGTGGTGTCTCCTCACGTGCTTCCGGAATGAACTGTACAGTCTATGCGTCCGCACACAGTTTTCAAAATTGCAAGTCCAGTTACTTTCTGTGCCATGCCAAGTGCAAAAGTGCCGGAAAAGTGCAGACAATGAACTGGTCCTCTGGTGGCACCGGGCACATGCATATGCTTTTGTAGAATCCATCTGCAATGAAGAAGCTGAGATTGAAGTATCACATATCAATGCACAAATATAAAACCTAGATAGAAAAAAAAATAGACTGCATGACACAGGTCAAGCAGGGTAGCACCGAGCCCTATTCTGTAACTCTTTCTCACATATGTGTGCGCACGAGGGGGACAGATGGGGCGGCCGCTCCCCCAAGTCATCTAAGAGGGAGGCGCAATTTCTGCTTCTTACATTGAATCTGACAACGGCACAAGGGGGCGAGGCACCCTACTAGCCACGTGAAAGGGGGGGGGGCGTAAACTCGACCCCATACATTGACGTAACCGGAGGGCGAAGCGAAGGTTTGATATTTTTTCTCGATTTAAAACTGTTAGCTGGCAGATAACTGGTATATACCTGTAACGAATGCGTAGCGATAAGCTCTCGACGTAGCCCTCGTGTGAGCTGAGCTGATAAGATGCTCAAGTAGTAATTCGAGGCAACAGCTGAAACACTGGAAAACCTAAGGGGCACGAGCTTTCCGCGGGAAGATACCGCTACTGCTTTATTGTAATTTTATAGAAATGCAGCCACTGGTTTTCGCCATTACAGTATGAAGAAAGCGGAGATCCGCTGTAACTTACCGTTGCGGCGGCTCAGATTAACAGTAATCTGGAAGGGCGCCCACTGAAGGTGCTGCAGATCACATGCATGCGTTATGATGCACTCGTGCGCAGTGGTGAATGTTGGCAACGCTGTGACGTGATGAATTCTTGTCATAGTTAACAGTACAACACTGTCAAGTACCATGACTAAAAATAACTAAATAAACGTCAGAGAAATTATTTTTAATATTATTTTGAGTTAGTGAAGTTTTTGTTTTCAAGCAAGTGCTTTTTTACACCTTAGAGGTGAGATGATTCTAGCGTGGCAACGCTGGGTCACAACGTGACATCTTTGAGTAGCGCGCAAATCACTCGTGGCTGCTCGTGGCGCAAATTCTCATTCCGTGGAGGCGTTTGCTTGTGCTCCTGTTTTTGTGCGTGTTTTTGTGCGTGTGCTAAGTTTTAAAAGTTTTTGAGCGTGTGCCAAGTTTTAAAAGCACGGCGGCCGTAGTATGCGTTGTGCGCTTAGAAACAGGCGAGCAAAAGAAAGTTGTGCTGCCTACGGGTTCGTACGACGAGCTACTCCACGCTTTGTCTGCACTCACTGCAGTGGACGAGCAAACCTTGGTGAGTACCAATTCAGTACTTCGAAACTTCTTGTCATTGATGGAAAAAAAGTGCTGTTCACCCATTTTCATCACATTGATATTTACGTCTGTGTCACGTAGTGCACCTTTTTGAGGCAATAGAACCAGATCGTGTTCAAATTATAAGTTCAAAAAGACTACTAGGAAGGTCCGAATCGGTTCTATTAGAGGATTAGTAAGCTGTTCGTGTTATGTTATTGGATTCATATGGTGGGTTTCGCACATAACCAATTACGCATAACCAAACAGTCTCTGTACGAATATACCGAACTAGCGCATATCTAGTGAAGTGAAATATGTAACACAAAACAAGATGAACAGCACAGAAAACAGCATATTATTTCTGTGTATGTGATGCCAAGAAGAGCTCGTGAAATAACATGCTATTCACTGTGCTATTGCTCGCATTTTTTCAAATCGAATAACAAAGTTGAAGAAACTTAGATTCTCGCCCTCAGAAATGCTAATTAGTTTAGTTAGCACAAGTGACATAAGAGATCAGCAAAAAACGGAAAGCGATTTATGAAAAACATTGTTTACTTGTCTGTTAACATGCGTGCCACAACATGTTTCACCCAACTCTATGAATGAAATGTTTCGTTCAGCTCCAGGTTTTCGACACCGAAGTCGATGAATACATCGACCTGGAAAAAGATTGCACCATCCTCCCAAAATCTAAAATCAAGTTGGGGAGGAAAGTGCTGCCGCCCACTACAGATGTATCTTTTTAAAAAATGAGTTATGTAACCTCCAGATACAGCTGTTCAGGTCATAGTGCCGGTTTGAGCTGAAATAATCTTTCATATAGCATTAGCTATTTACTGGCATAATTACCATGTTATGGAAATGTACATGAGTCTTAATGGAAGCGAGTTTGTACGGTCTAACTGAGTAGTACAGCCGCGGCCACATCTATGTATAGCCCGCAAGCCACTTGCTTTGCTCTGCGGCGCGACACATTGCGGGTTATGACGTCATGTGCACAAGAGCATGCGCTGCCTTACAGACATGCAGGTGTGCTCTGCACGGTTGACGACAGTGGAAGGTGTGCTTGTTTAGCCAAAGATACGTGCTACTTCATGACACTTTCGTCACATCTATTTTATAATACGAAGTCCTTTTAGATTGATAAAACACACCTGCATCCATGATGCAAGCTTTATGGCTGTTTTGAGGCATGGGATTATATCAATATTGGTCAATATTCAGCACAGCTGAATATTGACCAATAGCTGCACAAAAAAAAATTTCGGCTGTCACAAAGAGTGCATCGTTTATGCAGGTGTGTGTTGATAATCAAAATGCGCTTCATCTTAAGAAATACATGGGACAAAAGTGTCCTAAGGGAGCGCGCATCTTCGGCTAAACAAGCACACCTTTCGCTGTTGTCACCGGTACAGAGCATGCCTGCATGTCTATAAGGTGTCGCGTGCAGAGCAAGGCCAGTCATTCGCCCTATACACAGACGGGGCCGCGGCACCACCAATAATGAATGCATTGTGGTGGACAGTACCTTTGGCCTTTCCATAATATCCGGCTGTGACTTTTGTCTAAGTCAGTATAATTTATTAGATGCTTAGTTCGCCAGTTCACCTACTGAACAAAAGGTAAATGGAAGAAGCTAAAAGCTCAGGAATGTGCTTTTCACCTGTATACAATGGCCCAGTTTAATTACACGAATGTGTCTTGCATGCAAAGAGGCACTTGGATTATGCAGATCAACTGGAAGATTTCAAAACAAACAGCTTTTCTGTCCATGTACAGAAGATCGTAATGCACCAGGTATGCTAACATCACTATCAAGGCAGCTATCACAGGGGTGCAACAGCTGCACCAATAATGTCAATTTAATATGATTTCTTATTTTTATTTTGACCTGCCCAACCTGCCTAATATTTTTTTAAGTTGGTCTAACTTTAGCCAGGCTGATGATGATAATACAAGGAATAGTCTCTTTCTCTTTTTTACATAGACTTTAAAACTTGTAATACTGTTTGCTATCAGAGGCTTTCACACACATTGCAGCTTGCTGCCTGATGGTTTTAATGTTCTACTTTAATTCAAGTGAGCTGTGAATGTTTATACCAGTTTTCTAAATGCCATTCCTGAAATGTGCTTGTACTTCATGATGCTTTAAGCACTAATTCACAAAATTCCACAGATATTTACAATTTTTGTGGTGGTATGAATTAAAGAGCTATAGTTTGAAAGTTTCTTTGTTGTGCAGCCAAGCAGCAGTGAATGCATTGAGGCCGGCCCGAGCTCCAGGGCACATGATCCTTCACAGGAACATCTCAATCAGAGGTAAGACCTAGAACTTTACTCATTTCTGCACATTACAGAACAGCACAGAATAATTGTTGAGCAAGTTATTTCCACTGTGTCATCATATAAAAGGTCCTGCATGTTTGTTACCTGAAAAACAGTTGCTTAATATTCTGTGAGCTTGAAAATTGACACTAACATTCTGTTTCAGCTTAATATTCTGTGAGCTTGAAAATTGACACTAACATTCTGTTTCAGTGCTGACTCCATCTGCACAATTGAGTTGGTGGAAATACATGTGCCACTAAAAAAGCAGTTTGACTATCTTGAGTATAGACTTCCTGCTTTCGGGCCGTATGAGGAAGTTCTCCAGAGGGGCGAACCGGTTGAGGGACCCGTGAGGCGAGCCATCGTCGACCGAATTTTTCAAGCTTGCTTCAAAATAGTATGGTATGTAGTGCTTCTGACTTAATGTAGTGCCAGATCAAGGAAAACTTTAAGGGCTTGTTTTTCTTTATTAAGCATAATGTTAATTATAACTAACTGACCAGTAAGCCTAGGAAAGTGTAAAGGATGTTATTTGTAATAATAGCAATGTAAATTTGAAGAAAACAAAGAGGGTGAAAAGGTAACTTGCAAGTTACCTTGCCAGTGGCTAGTTATCTTTTTGTCCTTTTTACTTTTTTCGCAAGCATCATAACTACTACAACTGACATCCCCTATATTTTCCCTGGCTTTTGTAATTCGGTTCTTCCATCGTTTCTAAATATCATAATGCCAAGCCGAGTTGCAGCACTGACTTCACCTCAGACTTCACACGTCGTAGATTAGTTATGGCTTGCAGCTTGGCTGTAACGTTGGTTCTCAGTCCCATGCCGCTGGTTCCAATTGTTTCTTGTGTGAATAATTACTGCGACTTTCTGTGCGACTTTCTTGTTTTGTCATTATATGCCGGGTGCTTCCATGTCGTAAACAGTGGGCTGCTATCAACGTTACTAGGGCTCTTCGATAGGCTCATAGTGAGCACCGAGTCTTGAGAATGAAAAGAAACATGACTGAGCCAACCGAGAATCATTGTTGCAAGGCACATAAATGCACCCTTACTCTAATACTCCTTTTTAATGATGCAAGTGTGAGCTGAGCAGTTACCTAAAAGTGGTTGTAGAATATTTTTAAAGTATTCTTTTGATAAACATGCTACGACGAGCTTGTCCTCCTGAATATTTTTATTAACTGTGCTTATGTAGTCTTTAGATATCGTCACACAGATGCTGAAATTTATAAAAAAATAGGAGCTCCTGCATCTTTCTTAGGGCCTAATGTAATGTCTTCAACTGTGCTAATCAGAACTTAGTTGCTTGCATTCATACATGTACATTGCATGGTCTTTCTCTGTGACCTTCAGGTTTATGTGAACATACTTTTAGTTTGGACATGAGGTGAGTTGCATATTACTTGAAGCCAGCATTTTACCAAGTGTACTTGTTGTGGCATCAGAGCAGCATAAATGCGTGGAAATGTTGCCTCCAGCGAACCTCCCTGTTCGAACTAATTTCATTATTTTAAGCACCCATATTCTGTTCATCTTCTCTCGTGTTTAGGTTTGGCTATTTGCTCATTTGGAGAAATAATGGCTAGTTACCATTGCTTGTAACCATAGAGAAATTATCAAAATTTTGTCATTCAGTTGTGTCTGTAGTTATTTTTTTCACTCCTTCTATTTTCATGCTGTACCATTAGCATGAATAGATTAGTACATGTCTCTCCCCTAGGTTTCCTTCGAAGGAGCTGTACAACACAGCTGTGGAACAGCTGATTCAGAAGTACCCGCACCTACGGGACAACATCAAAAAAGGGACCGGCATGGTGAGCATGGAACCTTTGCTATATTTTCATGCTACTTCCAGCCGCATGAGTTAAATGTTAAAGGGCCAGTAAACAACCCCAAGGTCTAAAATTTATAATGAAGAGAAATATGCACATTTTTGCTATGTGAACATGCGGACACAAACATTTTGCGAATTTGTGCTATAATAATGAAGTTCCAAACGTCCATTTCAGCCTGTTTCAAATTTAATGCAGCCTCGCTACCCTTCTCTGCCATAAGGAGTGAAACACTCGTAGGGTGAGGCCCAGCTGATCTAACAGCGGCGTGCGTGCGGCAGTCTCGCAGGCTTCCATTATACACTTCAGCTTGCGACGCCTGAAGGGCCTGCAAGGGGTACATTTCAAATCGATGTGCAGGTCAGTCGAACCGTGCGGGGTTGCACGTGTGGCGATGTTTGTGTCTGACATACTCATATAGCAAACACGGACATTTGATTAAACACAAACAGGCATTTAATTAACACAAGGGCAAAGGCAAGAGCCGTCTCAATACATTGCGTGGGACACTCCATACTCGCTGCTTACGTGAGACTCTCGACACTGGTGACCGCCCTTCTCGCTGGATCATTGTCAACTGTCAAAGCAGTCAAAATCTCTCTGAGGTGTACGCACCCCCCTTGCGGCCATTTTCCCAAACAACTACATGCTCCATTTTGATACGGCCCCGCTGTGGTGGTCTAGTGGCTAAGGTACTCGGCTGCTGACAGGCAGGTCACGGGATCGAATCCCGGCTGCCGCGGCTGCATTTTCGATGGAGGCGGAAATGCTGTGGCCTGTGTGCTCAGAATTGGGTGCACGTTAAAGAACCTTAGGTGGTGTAAATTTTGGGAGCCCTCCGCTTCGATGGTTTTGGGATGTTAAACCCCACATATCAGTCAATCAAATCTCTTTTGGTACAAATGCAGGGAAGACCCGCTGGCACCGTTTACGAGTAGTTAGTTGCCGGAAGTCCTCGCAATACAATGGGGAAAGGCCATGCGGAAGAGAATGCATGACGTTTCTGACTGGGAGGGAAATGTATATAGCTCATCATTGTGAGTCTGTCCAGTTCAGCATTGTGCTTGTATTTTGCACCATATCACATATCATCTCGCATTGATCACCAGCACAAAGTTGGCATTCCATCTTGTAAGGCATCTTCTTTACTTTCACTCATTTGTGCCACACACTAGTGATGAGTGGAATCACCTTCCTTCAGATGTTGTCACCATCAAGGATACTAACCAATTTAAAGAAGCTGTACGTGATATATTTCTCTAAGTTTTCTTTTTCTTTTAAACTAGGCACCACCATTTATACTTATATCATGTGCCTCTCTGCTGATACACCGAATTTCGACTTTTCTTTATAATTAAGGTATCATGTATTGTGTTTTATTTTTTTGTATTGCTATGACTAGAGTAACTACTTTTAAACTTTTGAAATGTAGTTATGAATGGTAGTGAATTCTATTTCTGCATTTTTTTTTTGTCTTGTGACCTCTTTCTGAACTACTACCAATTTTCTGTATTTTTGCCCCACCCCTTCTGTGATGCCATTGGCCCTGAGCGTATTCTAAATAAAGAAATAATGTTTCGATGCTGAATGTGGCTGTAAGAAATTGAGCAAATATTTCACGATACGCCACACATTTCTACTCCTAAAATGGAAAAACTTGGCGCCTCCTCAAGGAATATTGACACAAAATTTCGTTGCCGAGATAGCCTGCAAGGTCGATTCCCGTAAACATTCGTATATCATCTGCGAAATATCAGCAGTGAATAGGTATAGCTTGGAAGGTGTTTTAAATTAATTTTGAAGTTTGGGTGAGCCTTCAACTCCATCGTGCCATTTGACACCCTAGAGAAAGACTTTTTGGGGACCCCGAACTTCCCTGCCGTCACCACGCTGCAGTCAATAAAACAATTTATGATGACATCATAGACACCATTTTTCCTTTTTTGCGTTTATTCCCGCAGTCTATACTTCTTAATTGATGCTTGGTTGCCGTGGCACATGCTTTAAATGTTTTCTGTTTGACGACACTGCAGTTTCGTTTTCTATTCAAAACTGATTTTTGATGTGGACCGTGCGAAAGTGTGTCACATTTCTGTGTGCTGACATGCACATGCTAGGTGGCAATAGTTGCACCCGGTTTTTGAAGCTGTTTCAAACTGAAACTGAAGCTGGTGGATAATGAGAGGCATGTAATAACTAACAGGCAAGCAGCAACAGATCGCAGCAGAAAAATGCGAGGCCAAAGTTTTTGTGTCGATACCTCTTTAAATGTGCAGATATGGGATTATGCTTCGAAGAAGGAACAGCCAAGGAGACCATGAGCACAGCTGAATGCACTTTCTTTGATTGCACATACTCTCGCCTTGTTTGTAACTCAGCTCTATTGTGTGGTGCTGATGCACAGCAATGTCTCCACTCGAGTACGATAGTTAAAGATTTGGGCAGCTGTATTACAACTTGACCTCGAATGATATGCATCTGATGAGTAAGCGTCGAAAAGCTTATTCGTGTCTTTATTACCAAAACTGGTACAAACTTCAAGATGGCTAGAGATCTCTTCTTCCACCTCCTGTCAGTCGTATGCTCACATAGTCCAGTGACTGCCCTCTACCAGTACATCGTTAGGGAGCCATATGCCATTAAAATATGAAAAAGCAGAAAGCAGGTTTGCTAAGGCGTGCAACACCTGCACTACTCGCACTAACCTGATATAATTCCCAATTTTTCTATTGAGCGCCACCGAAACCACGAAATGTGCCGAAACTGTGTCATGGTGTGCGAAAATGCCCGACCAGCCACAAAATTTTCTCAGTTGCACTACAATTTCTGCAAATTAAAGCATAAGCCATCGAGCCGGGCTCGGGCCGGTAAGTTTAAACAAGGTCCAGGCCCTTGCAGTGCTTTAAGGGGGACTCTTCAACGACAAGTTCCCAATGCAGTCCCCTGAAGAAGGGACTGCATTGGTTCCGAAACATCGAATCAGTTTTTAGTTTTCAATTTAGATATTAGTTACTTTGGACTAAAAGTGGCTAAAGAGTTCTTTTTTTTTCGTATTAATTTTTAGCCAGCTTGACAGATCGAGTTCTGTCAAAACATTCTCATTTACAAATTTGGCAGCAGAAAGCCATGTAGAAAACATAAGGTTTTATAACAGTATTTTCTTTTGTAACAAAGCTATTCAGGTCATTGAAATTCATGACAAAAGCTGTGAGAATAATCTCATTCGGGCTTGTGTTTTTGCACAATGTGCAGGAATCATGGAAACTCGCTCTAAAAAACAAGTTTAAAAATAACCAGAAAATGATGCAGGACATCCCCAAAGAAATGCAGGCCTTGAGGGTCATCAACACACCAAAGAGGCCCAGGGTGCCAGGGCCAGAAGAAATTAATAAGAAGCTGTGCCGGCTGTCTGTAAGTGTTTTTTTTTTTTTAAGATATATTTTTCATGGTGAAACAATAGTTTTTTGCTTTCTGTAAAAAGTGCAAGTGAAATGTTATCACTGGTGCACATATTTTTGGTGCTTATTATTTTTTTTTTACTGTGCTAGGTGTGCACTAATAAAGTGGCCACTCGATTCACATGTTGCAGGACAACCCAGAACTTATTGTTTACGGTGAGACCGCGGAGGGGCATCGTAGGCACCACGAGTGGCTGACAGAAAATGCGAGCACAGCAGGTGACGACGAGCTGCGGCCGCGCCTCCTTGCCACCGCCAAAGAAAGGCATGAGCGGCTCGAGCGCATGACTATACAGCAGGCGCTGTTGGAGTATCCATTCTTGGCGACCGAACATTCTGTATGCTCTTATCTCCCTCCCCTTTTTTGTGGCATCTGTGGTAAACATTGTGATCTTTCTTTTCAGTTGCAGTTGGAATTCGACTTGCTGTTTAAAAAAAACATATTGGACGACATCATGAAGGGATTCGAGTGCCTTTGTGCCATGATCCTCAGACATGGCCACCAAGAGGAGGTGACAGATTTTTCGACCTTGGCCTCTGGTAATGTGTTCCTGTAGTCCACACACATACATTGTTGTCATGACAACTATTATTTCTCTGTAACATCAACCATTTTTATAAATGAGTGCTAATACAGTAATGTATTTTTAAATCTTAGTAGTAAAAATTAAGAGAAATGGAAAATGAAACGAGAAGCAAACCTGCAGTCAAAAGTTGAGTTAAATCTAAAAACTTCAGTACAAACCATGCTTCTAAGCAGGAGCTTTTTAACTTGCTTCAAAAGAAAGAAGGTATTGACATTTTGTAGTTATCAGTCAACTCTGTTTTGTGGCACTGCCGTTTTGTTTACAATAAGACCAAGTAATGATTGTGTATTATGTGGTTATGCTTGGATTCAGGAAGGCATGCCCGCTGCAGCACTAAACTTTATTTCGCAGCAATGCAAGCTTGTTTTAGGGGTGAAGCTCCCTGAGGTGTGGGTCGATTCCTAGTAGTAGTATGTTGTAGTAGTAACTACTTCAAGTTGGTTTTAAGAATTGCTCATTAGATAGCAGCGTGTATATGTCCTTGGAAATATCACTGGATGGCATTAGTGGTTTTGGTATAGTTGACTATTAAGGAGGATAGATGCCGCTGTTATACTAAGAAATTCACAGCATATCCACGGTCTGAATGATGATGAGTGGGGTGAAGCGTCTGTCACGCATACAAATGGACGGACACTTCGCGCCACTCATCATTCACTCCGTGGATATTCTGCGACATTTTTTTGTTTTGATGGATATTGACGCATTTTGACATGCTCCGTCGACACTGCCGCTTTCATCGCATTGTGGTGATCATGGTGGTGGCTAACAAGTCGTGCCAGCCGTCATTTAGTGGAGAAAGTGGTGATTACAAGTTACGCTTGAACAGATGTGCCCACTTTGTCATGCCCCTCTGCTTTGAAACTTGATGACATGCACAACTGCACCTAAATTCATGTGCGTGCATATTGTTTGAATGTTAGAAATTATGGCATATGGAAACGCTGACGTAAATTTTTTTTCGTTCTTTGCAGAGGATGCTATTTTAGGTGTTCTCAGGTTCATTGCAAACCGCTGCAATGACTCATTGGAGACACTTTTGACCGACGTGAGTGCTTCAAAGCTATATAGCAGATTAGATGCAACATAGCCAGGCTTGAACGCATGCATGCTTTTCTCTCATTGTATCCTCCATAAGACTGTCCTTGCGACTATGCGTTGATGACAGTGGCTCACTCGTTTAATGATGAGCATCGGCCCACCAGTTTCAGCACTTCGGTCATCATGTTTTTATTAGCTTGCTCCCTATGCATAGCCAATATTCCATGATCGGATCTTGTTTAGTCCAAGCTATAAAAAGTAACAACCCTTTTTTAGGATTCCAAAAATTTTCATGCCTGGTATTGGGAGTGTGGAGCAGCTTAGTGTAATTTTAATTAGCATGTACAAGTTATCATCAACATTTGCATCTTGTTGAATAAATGTTTATCTGCTATTGACGGCTGTGAACTTGAAATTGCCTCAAGTAGTCTTTGTGCTGAGTCATAGGAATGCTGTGCTTTCTCACCCTTACAGTACAAAAAATTTAAAAATAAGCAGGCACTGCATGAAGATAACAAAGCATCATCTTAACAAAAAAACCTGATCCAAATACTTAGGTGTCATCCTAATACTTAGAAAGTCTACAATTCATACTCGTTGAGTGTTCACACAGACGAACATTTTTTGTGTAGTTGGCAGAACAACTATAAAATAGGCTCGTACCAGTAGGGAAGCTTTTATTACCAGCCCCGCCGCGGTGGTCTAGTGGCTAAGGTACTTGGCTGCTGACCCGCAGGTCGCGGGATCGAATCCCGGCTGCGGTGGCTGCATTTCCGATGGAGGCGGAAATGTTGTAAGCCCGTGTGCTCAGATTTGGGTGCACTCTAAAGAACCCCAGGTGGTCGAAATTTCCGGAGTCCTCATCTACAGCGTCTCTCATAATCATATGGTGGTTTTGGGATGTGAAACCCCAGAAATCATCATCAAGCTTTTATTACCATGTTTGAATGTGCTTGCTTTTCTGGAAGATCTTTTAGAATATAAAATGGAACGCTAGGACGGTTTCTTTTTTATTACTATAAAACATTGAGTGCTTGTTCAAGTTATGTGACTGATTTGTGCTTTGTGCTTTGTTCTGCAGAAAGCAGACACGCCACTGACGCCCTGCATTTAAAGAGCCACTGACGGCACCCCGGTGCTTCACGCGGATAATCAACGCCTCTTCGTGGCATCATCGCTACTTTCTGCCGTAGCTTCCCTATTCTCCCTTTTTTGGGTATTTCACATTAAATATCCAAAAAAGGCAGACAGGGTTCTGACGTTCATTGAGCACGCCTTTGTTGGCCTTAGTCAAACTAAGCCAAAAGTAAAGGCCCTTGAGCTCATAAACTTCTACAAGAACTTTTCCTAGAAACGTTCTTGTAGAAGTTTATTACATATTACAGAGGAATGTATTAAAGGGCCACTCACCAGGTTTGAGGATTTTGAGCTGACAAGCGCATTACGTAGACGAGGCGTTCATGATCATGTCTGGCAAAATTTGCAACGCTACGCACCGCGGAAATGGGTCAAATTTCAAGATCAAAGCTGCTCCCCCTCCCCTCTGCCGGCTCATGCGTAGAGAATGAGGGCGTGACGTGGGCGTAGGAATGGCCCTACGTACACGGTAGTGCAATGACGCTGGTCCTCTACGTAGACGAGTCTGCTCTGACGTTGTCAACAGTATACCACGTGACATGGCAAAAATTTTTTAATACAACATGCGTAGTTCATGTATTTGTTGCTTTAAGAGATTAATAGAACTTAATATAACTAATGAGACGCAATAAAAAATTGTGCGCGTTTTTCTTTCATTTTTTTCCGTGAAATGCTACAAGATGCGGGGCTAATGTGTCAGCGTTTTCCATGCGTTCGTGTCCCCGCGGTCAGCGCATTGAGCAGACGACCATTGTAGAACGCTCCTAAGCGTTCGCGCACTCATTGTACTCATCTACTCTACCGCACCTAAGCCATCGTTTTCAAACCATCCCGCAGAAACAGGCAGAAGACCACAAATTAACGCTGGTCAACAAAGCAACGCTGCTGGCGTGCTCGGGGGTTGGACTTGTTTGGGCACGTGATGCGCACATCATCTCATAGTGGGATGCTGGAGAGGGTGGGGAAGAGATTTGGCTTGCGAAGGCTACGCAAAGGAGTGGCAATGGTTTCGAGCTCTCCTTCTCTCATCCTCGTTTCGCGCCGCTGTTTTCTCCTCTCGTGATTCGAAACGATTCGAAAAATTTTTATGGCAAAATGTTCCTCATCGGACACCCAACAACTTCCATTGTCTAACTAAAATTCGGTATAGGGCCTGGTGAGTGGCCCTTTAAAGCGGCCCTGAAACACTTTTCAAGGTCACTCATGACCTTGAAAACTTCCTTTTCTTTGAATGTTAAGCTTTTCCAGTGTAATCGCGCTCGCATGTGTGGACAAATCGCAGCCTGCGGCGGCGATCTCTGTAACGATTGAGCGAGCCATGTTCAAATCAGCCAATGGCTAATAGGTGGACTTGCTACGAGGGATTTTTGAGCGTGTTCCGTCATTTGTCGAGAGAAGGGAAAGCAATTTTTAGCTGCCTTAGATAATTTATTGTGAATTACAGGTCGCGTGCTGCGCTATACAATTGGGCTTGTGTGTTGTCGGGAACCTCTACTACCGATCGGCAGCATTTCCTGACCATGCTCAAAAAGTGTTGCAGGGCCCCTTGAAGGAATGTCTAAATTTAAGGGCTCGATTTTTTTAGGTGCATTATAATGAGAACTCGCACACAATAATGCCAAAGAAAGTATAGGGGATATTATTAGAAGTAATTGTGATGTAAATGTGACAAGTGGACCAAAATTCAACTTCCCACTAGCAGGGACCAAGCCTGTGACCTTCTGTGATACGTTTTGTAGTTTTGCCTGTGAAGGCAGTTTCTGCACAGTACTCGTGATTGAAAGGCAGAAATTTAGGGCTAACTTATTGACACACTTTTGCGGTCTTTAGTCCAAGTCATATCAGTGCAATTTTAGTTCCTGTAGTTTTTTTATTATCTCGAATACTCCAGCTTTTACTTGAGGTATGGGCTGTTGTCTAGTGACAATGACTTGTTCGACACTTGAAGGCTTGCGGGCTGGATTGGAGCATAACGTCTCTGGGTAGTTAGCTTTAGTCTCTTGATGTGTTCACAAAATAACAAAAAACAAAGGAGCATAGATGCGCAGCGGTCTGTTCCAATTGTGGGTATACCACTTTGGGGCTATTTGTGCGGCAGCACAGATGATAATCAGGCTAGATTAATGAATTACGAGAGGAGAAATGCTAAAATTTCTGAAAAAGGCACAACCTAGACCTAAGGTATCTCAGTTTTACGTTATAAATAAATGTTTTTGATTTTAATTTTGTAGCACTTCTAATCGTTTAGGTGTAGCGAAGTGTGCGGTTTCGTACTGCTTCATGCACTATAGTTTGCCATGCAAAAGCTGACTACAATTCTTCATGCTGCCTTTTTTTTCCTTTTCGTTTTTTCCTCCTAACTGAAGTTCTGCCTGTGAAGAAATGTGTGGAAAGTAAACGACCTCGCTCGCAACGTCTGAAATCTGCTTGCGGTGCTCGCCGCATTGTGTGGTATCTCGCAGTTAAACAGCACCAGTCCGCACGCAAGCACACCTATCACGCGTTTCAGAATGCCTGTTTTAACTTTTTTTTGCACTTCGTATGCGCTATATTTTTGCCACGATCGTGTTGGAAGGGTTCTTTGTAAAAGTAGACCTTCAAAAATATTCGGTGTATGTAGATTGTTTCATAGGGTAGTGTAGGAAAATCGTAAGTGCACCGATATATGGTCGTTATATCTGGGATCTTTCTAAGTGGGTTGGACTGTATATCTGACTGTGTATTTGTTGAAAAAAAAAAAGACGAAGAAGTCGTTGCAGTCTGTTTCCTGCAATCAATAAATTGTATTTGTTTGAGGCGCTTTGTGTGCTGTCAATCTCGCGTCGTCACAATATGTTTTTTAACACGTGTGATAACATTTCAATCGTGAGTGAGCACTTCTGGTGTGCATATTTTTTTCCTGGTCCTACCTAATTGTTTTTGCCCTGTAGGCTTTATTCCAATCTGAAGTTACGGTGCCAAGAAACAGGCCGTCGCATTTAAACACTGAAGTTTGCGAGTGAATTACGCGGTAATATATCTCACCTTGCCAAGTTCACTTGATCTGAAAAGTGTTGGCCTACAAAATTTTCTCATAAGCGCTTGCACGCTCGTCATTGGTGCTAGTGTTTTTGAAAAAAAGCCTATTGGTGACTTGGAAACCGTGTGCATAAATGCACGAGCAAGTCCAAAAAGTGCTCGAGAAAAGGTGCTCAAGCTAGTACAAAGAGTATACATTTTGTTCAATTCTCTATCGATGCCCCTCTTATGTTTAAAATCTTTGCTCCTGTTACGCATGACCTATGTATGTTTTTTCTTGTAAAATCTAGTCGGGAGTAGCAGTGCTATTGTAATTGTACAAATGTTATAGTTCTGTTAATACAAATGTTCCAATGCTTGTCACATAATTCATTGTACTTGTGTATTATTTATGTGCAATATTGTAATACTGACTGCCTAGTCACAATGCTCTGTACATTAAGTGTAATGAAGCTCTGTTGTGCAAGGACAGGCAAAATCGTTTTTCATTTCTTCAGCAATAAAGCAACTGCTGTCCTCATTGAACAAATGTGTATTACGCTTTGTATGTTGACTTGCAGTCCTGCAAGGAGCAAGGCTACTGCGAAAAACTACCCAATGAGCTGGCATCACGTGCCTAACTCTTTATTCGCTGTGTTCTCCTGCTTTGAGTGTACCAGTAAAGATTATTTGATTTTTCATGAATTTTTGCCTGAAGCCCTTTGAAATTCTTTATTTGTTTTGTAGAATGGCCACGAATTATAGGAGACATGTTCATTGAAGTTTATTTTGTCTCAATAAACTTTCAGACTGAAGCAAGGCATGCTTTCAAGGCGTCTTAAAATGTTACTCATGGCCTGGGTGGCATTAAAACAATGCAAAAAATGGATGTGAAAAGTGTAATACGGGTGTAAATAAATACCACTACATCAATTTCCAAAAAGGCTCAAGTTTGCTGAATTAGAGGCATCATTCGAGTTGCCAGAAAAAAAATTTACCTCCTATCAAAGGAGGTAAAAAAATTCTTTTCTGACAGCTAGAATAATACCTGTAATCTGCGTTTTAATAACCCGCAAAGTTAACCGCGAAAACCACAATGCAGGTTTAAATAAATACCTCTACATTAGCCCCAAGAAAACCTTAAATGAGAATTAAAAATAACTCTCAACAGTCGCCGCAAAAAACTGGTAAGTGTAGTAAAAAGTAAACTTTATAAACTCGAATAAAGCCACAAAGAGGCTTAAAAAAAAAACCCCCCAAGACAGCCGCAGAAACTCGGTAGCAGTAGTAAATCAATACTACCACAGCGGCCACCTTAAACCCTTGAATGAGCTTTAAAAATAACTCTCGCCAATCGCCGCAAAAAACTGGTAAGTGTAGTGAAAAATAACCTCGCAGGAACTCTATAATAAAGCCACAAATAGGCTTAAAAAAAACCCCAAGACAGCCGCAGAAACTCGATAACAGCAGTAAATAAATACTACCGTGGCGGCCACCATAAACCCTTGAATGAGCTTTAAAAACTCTTAGAGAGCGCCGGGAAAACTTTGTTTAGGTAGTAAAAATTTACTCCCTCTAAACTCCCTGAAAACCTCACTGGGGTAAATATTTACTACTCTCCCTACGTTCAAAAACCCAGCTAGCACGAGAGTAAATTTTTACCTCGGTAGTAGGTGGTAAAAAAAACCCAGGAACGGTAGTGCGCTAGAGGACAAATGGTTTACCCAGTTTTTGGGGTTATTTCGGGTCATTTTCGTTTAGTGTGTATGTGTTCTTTTTGCTGCACAAGGCTGTAGCGGTACACGCACACACACACATACCACACACACTCACTCACTCAAACACACACACACATATATAGTCACAATGCAGAAACAGCAGCAGTCGAATCCAGGAAACTCACTTTAATTGTACCAGAACACTGGCCAACTGATCGGAAGAGAACCTCGTCTTCTCTCGCTGCGCGTGTTCTTCGTTGTTTTCTTGGCGCTGCATATTCAATGTGGCATTTGCCCCCCTCCAGAGAGCAGCGTCCCGATGCTCTTCTACAAAAGACGGTGTAGTAAATGTATGGTGTAAATCAGTCCGAAAAGTAGGGCTTCATTCACACAACGTGCACGATTTCTGGTTTTTGCTGGCGAGTTGTCGAGGGGCTGTCAGGAACGACCACGTAATTAACGTCGCTCAGGTGTGTAGGGGCCAAAATACTTCTTCAGCAATTTTTTGGACAGTCCCCGGTGGCGGATAGGACTCCATACCCAGACTTTGTCGCTGGCCCGGTAGACGACATGTCGGTGTCGCAGATTATAACGTTGGGCGTCATAATTTTGCTGCTGGGTGATTCGGACGCGCGCAAGCTGCCCCGATTCTTCGACTCGTTGGGTAAAAGATGCAGCGTCCAAATTTATTTATTTATTTATTTATTCGAGTACCTACAGCGCCCAATTTGGGCATTACAGTAGGGGGGAGGAGACATAAAACTTGAAATTGATACAGGGTATGAATACCGATAACAAAACAAGTAAGCATGCTCAGCATTATACAGTGTGTATACATTCTCGGGAACACGAGGCAATCAAGGAAAAGTAAAACACAAACAGAAATGCAGACAGAAATTGGCAACTTTCATTTCAACAAAAAATTGTGACAGAGCATTTTGAAATGTGGGTGGCGGGGTGGATACAATGTATTCTGGTAGGTTGTTCCATTCGTGTGTGGTTTTTGTCATTGCAGTCATGCAGTAACATGGCGTCAAGCATCGTCGTCACTTCACGGCCATGAAGGAGACTGAACGGCGTTCTTCGTGTAGTTTCTTGCTGCGCTGTATTATAGGCGAACGTGATGTACGGTAGAATGTCATCCCAGTTCTTGTGATCCACGTCAACGTACATACTCAACATGTAGGCAAGAGTCTTGTTGAGGCGTTTTGTTAAGCCGTTGGTTTGTGGATGATAGGAAGTGGTGTTCCGATGGGCTGTTCCACTGAGCTCAAGCACTGTCTTCAGGAGCGCGGCCGTGAAAGCGGCACCTCGATCCGTTATTATGATTGTTGGAGCACCATGCCTCAGGACGATATTTTCTACGAAGAATCGTGCGGTCTCAACGGCGGTGCCACTTGACAAAGCCTTTGTTTCCGCATAGCGCGTAAGATAATCAGTGGCGACTATTACCCACTTGTTGCCAGCATGGGAAGTCAGATATGGTCCAAGGAGATCCATTCCAATTTGGGCAAAAGGTACCGTGGGCACTTGAATTGGTTGTAATAGTCCAGCTGGTTTTAACGGTGGCGATTTTCGTCGTTGGCGATCGAGGCATGTGCGCACGTAATGCTTCACAATAGCTGGAAGTCTTGGCCAGTAGTATTTCTGTTGGATTCTGGCCAATGTGCGTGTGTATCCGAGATGACCAGACGTTGGCTCATCGTGGCAAGCACAAAGTATCTCCTCACGAAGTGACGTCGGAACGACAAGTAGGTGGGTGCTTCCTCTGGGGGAAAAGTTCTTCTTATAGAGAACACCACTACATAAGCAGAATGACGGCAGGCTTCTTGCAAATCTTCTGGTGATGGTTGTTGTGCGGCCATTCAAAAATTCAATAAGAGGAAGCAACTCACTGTCTTCTTTCTGCTTGCACGAAATCGTAGTGGTGTCAACGACTCCTACAAACGCCATGCTCTCATCGTCTGTATCATCGTCGCGCTTTATCGGTGACCTTGATATGCAGTCGGCGTGCTGCCATCCGGACTTATACACGACCGTGATATCAAACTCTTGAAGGCGTAAGCTCCACCGTGCGAGCCGACCAGACGAGTCTTTCAAGTCGGTCAGCCAGCAGAGGGGAATGATGGTCGCTGACTACGTGGAAGGAACGACCATAGAGGTACGGACGAAACTTCATAACCGCCCATACGACAGCAAGACTCTTTTCCCGTTGTGGAGTAGTTGGACTCGGCGCGGGAAAGCGTCCTACTAGCATATGCGATCACACGCTCGGCTGAGTCTTGCCACTGGACGAGTACAGCGCCTAAACCCACGTTGCTGGCATTTGTATGGACCATGGTAGGAGCATCCTCATCCAAGTGAGCAAGCACAGGCGGAGTCTGCAGGCGTTGTCGGAGATCGTCAAATGCCACCTGTTGATCGTCGCCCCATGTGAACGAAACGTCTTCTCTTGTGAGTCGTGTTAACGGCGAGGCTATGTGGGAGAAATTGGCAATAAACCTTCGGTAGTATGCGCATAGGCCAAGGAAACGCCTGACTGCTTTCTTGTCTTTTGGTACTGGAAATTTTCTGACGGCCGCAATCTTAGTGGGATCAGGTCGAACACCTTCATAGCTCACCACATGGCCTAAAAT
Source organism: Rhipicephalus annulatus (assembly GCA_013436015.1). Taxonomy (NCBI): domain Eukaryota; kingdom Metazoa; phylum Arthropoda; class Arachnida; order Ixodida; family Ixodidae; genus Rhipicephalus; species Rhipicephalus annulatus. The sequence goes on along the minus strand of WOVY01011357.1, from coordinate 103,952 downwards.
TTGAAGCTTCTTGAAACCGAAATGACACTTCTCAGGTTTCATTGTCAGGCCGGCAGACCTTATTGCCCTGAATACCGATAGCAGCCTGCTCAGGTGTTTCTCAAATGTTTTTGAAAAAACAATGACGTCGTCCAGATAGACCAGACATGTCTGCCACTTAAGGCCTGACAGAACGGTATCCATCAGTCTCTGAAATGTTGCGGGGGCGGAGCACAATCCAAATGGCAAGACTTTAAAATTATAAAGTCCGTCAGGTGTTACAAAAGCCGTTTTTTCTCTATCTCGCTCGTCAACATCAATTCGCCAATACCCACTTTTGAGGTCCATTGACGAAAAGTAGCGTGCATACCTCAGCCTGTCGAGTGAATCATTGATGCGCGGTAATGGGTATACGTCTTTCTTTGTAACACGGTTTAGCTTGCGGTAGTCGACACAAAATCGCAAGCTTCCGTCTTTCTTTTTAACCAGCACTACAGGCGATGCCCAAGGACTTCTTGACGGCTGGATGACGTCATCATCGAGCATTTTTTTCACTTGTTCCTGGATTGCTTCACGCTCTTTCGGTGCTACGCGGTATGGGTTCTGTTGTATTGGCCTTGCCGTCTCCTCCGTTATTATCCCATGCTTCGTCAGTGGTGTTTGACTGACCCTCGAGGTCGATGAAAAACAGTCTTTGAACTGGTGAAGAAGATCTACTAGACGCTGTCTCTGCGCTGGTGACAAATCCGAGCTTACGTCAATAGGTACTGGGGTTGACGTGGCTTGCGGCTCGTCCTGTTGTACTACACAGCACTCGCGGATTTCGGTGATGACGTCGAAGTAGGCAACTGTAGTGCCTTGTGTAATGTGCCGTCGCTCGTTGGTAGAATTCGTCAACAGAACCTCTGCTTCACCGCACACAACATTGACGATACTTCTGGCAATTGCAACACCGCGAGAGAGTAGGAGCGTTAATACTTGTTCAGCGATTCCTTCTCCAGTATTCTGCTCGCTGCACGTGACTGAAACAAGGCGGCACGATAACGGATGTACGGTCACATCGTCAATGACTCGTAGGGATTTTCGGTGTAGCGCTGCGCTTTGATCCGCTGAAAAAGTCAGTACACCGTCCGGAATATTGATGATGACACCATATTCACACAAGAAATCCATCCCCAAGATTGCCTGTTTGCAACAATCAGAAAGGATAACAAAAGTTGCGACGAAGGATGCATCCCCTAACTTCATTCTTGCGGTGCACTTTCCGGTAGGTGTGAGTAGCTGCCCTCCAGCTCCTCTAATCTGCAGTCCTGTCCATTCCATTCTAACCTTCCTGAGCGTGTCTGCCAGACTCTCACTCATTATTGAGAAGTCCGCGCCAGTGTCGACCAATTCCATGACGTCATGTCCGTCAATCGTAATTGCAACTTCGGCAGTAACAACCCCATCTTTCGTCGATTCATTGAAGATGTGTCTCTCTTCGCTCGGCAGTAGTGGGGGATTCTCAGCACTTCGACGATTTGCAACCTTCCCCCTGAGGTCGCTGCTTTTAGTTTCCCCGGCGTGGACTAGGAGATCTCCCTCTTGGCATGTCAGTGGTGCTCCGTCTAGAGGATGGAGAATAACGCCCAGGAGAGGGTGAGCGTCACCGAAACCCAGGAGGAACATCCCGCGGGGTCATGACACTCGTGTCGACGTCAGGTGTTCCGTTGAAATGGCGCTGAGGAACCGTAGACGGAAACCCTTGGTACCCTGCGGCGCGATACGGGCAATACCGAACGATGTGGCCTGCTTCCCCACAGTGAAAGCACAGGGGCCTATGATCAGGGGTACGCCACATGTCAGTTTTGCGAAGTGGTGGCCACCTCGGCATCGAAGTTTCTCTGTAGCACCAAGGCGCTGTCGGCGGATGTTGCTGGTGGTACTGATGTGGTGTCGGCACGTTCGCTGGCTGTCGGCGGACTACGTCTGTATAGCTTGCCCTGGGAGTGCTCGTGTTCGGCTCGGGAAGCGAGAGCGCTTGCCTGATCTCCTGGCGTACAACTTCCGTTACTGAGGTGATCGCGCAGTCATTCGGTTTGGCGACGAGTTTCTTGACCTCTTCTTGTACGATTTCTCGTATTAGTTGGCGCAAAGAACCTTCGTCGGGTGTTGTTGCTGTGGTAGTGGCTGCCATGCTGATCGGTGCACTTTGGGTTGGGCGGTCATACTGGCGATAACGTAGATGCAGTGCGCGTTCGACAGATGTCGCCTCCTTGGAGAATTCATCCACACTTGTAGGCAGGTTTCGTACGAGACCAGCGAACAGCTGCTCCTTAATGCCCCGCATGAGGTGGCTAACCTTTTTGGCTTCGGGCATATTAGGATCTGCTCGACCAAATAGCCGCGCCATGTCCTCAACAAACATCGTAACGGATTCATTTGTTTTCTGAATCCGTGACTCGAGGAGACGCTGTGCAATTTCTCGTCTTTCAGTGCTCGCGAACGTGTCGAGGAACTTCTGCCGGAACTCGTCCCAAGACGACCACACGCGATTCCTGAACCATGTTCGGGCTCCGTCTTGAAACGGAAAATAAACGTAGCCCAATTTCTGTGTGGTGTTCCAACCGTTAACATTCGCTGTGTGTTCGAATTCCTCGAGCCCGTCATGTGCATCCTCATATGCGTTTCCGTGGAAGTCAACCGGAAGTCGAGGGTTCAAAACAGTCACCTGTGTCGTGCTTGGGCTGGACATGTTGGGGCCAGTGCTTCCAGGCGCCGTCATGCTTTCTGGAACTGTCACGCTTTCCGGCAATGGACCAAACTCCGGGCTGAGGCCTAACAGGCGCCGGCTGCTGCGGTGAACGGGGGTGTCGATGCGCGGAAGTCTTTCTTGACCAGATGCGGGGCTGTTGTCAGGCGTCCCGAATATGTACCCAGCGCCTCCACCAGTGTCACAATGCAGAAACAGCAGCAGTTGAATCCAGGAAACTTTAATTGTACCAGAACACTGGCCAACTGACCGGAAGAGAACCTCGTCTTCTTCTCTCGCTGCGCGTGTTCTTCGTTGTTCTCTTGGCGCTGCATATTCAATGTGGGGATATATATATATATATATATATATATATATATATATATATATATATATATATATATATATATATATATATATATATATATATATATATATATATTCTATACTTATTCAAACACTGCCTTTGAGCTGCGCCAATTAATGAGGGAGCCCAACATGGCAAACGAACAAAAAAACTTGGGACCACGTCATATATATTGAAAGGTGGAGCGGGAGCAGTTCAGAATAAAAATAAACTGCAGATTATAGACATCAGGGCGACACCTTCCAGAGTTACTCCGCGCGTGCTGATCTCCCTCGGCTTGGGTGCATTGTTTCGTTCCTTCTGTGTTGTAGCGCCCATGAAAAAAAAAACGCGGCTGCCACGTAGTCGAAAAGCGAACCCGAAACAGCGGCGCGCTACTCACTCATGCCTTATTCACTGGTTCTCTTCGGTCCAGTTAAGGGATTAAATAAAGAGCGGTGTCTATGGCGTCTGAGGGGCAGGTCGCCTGTCGGGGAACAAAGGAAAACGGGCACGTGCTTGCTTTATGACTGGCTCGGGACTCGTTTCCTTACGAGAGGTTTATAGGCGGCACTCAGTCGGCCTTTACGACATTGGCAACAAAGCCGCGCCTGCCTCCTTTCCCATTGCAATGCTTCTGTGTTTGTTTTTTCTATCCCCAAAAAGAGAGGTCTTGTTGCCAGAGTGGCCGCCTCGCGCACCTGTAGTAGAGATGTGAAATATAGCAGCTTTGTACCGCATTATCATTTAGGTATATACTGCTTGAATAAAAACGAGTAAAGTTAATGGATTTATTCTAAAGCACAGCTGACTCTGGGGCTTCCAATTTATTGTTTTGGAAACGTTCCATGTTTTTGTAAAACGCGACCGTAAATTGTTCTTTGTTTATGTGTATTGTGCAGCTGTTTTTTGTGTATGTGTGTGGTGCAGCACGTCTTCTGCTCCGTTTCCTTGAGTGTTTGCCGACCCTTTTATTTTCTCTCCGTATTTTTATAACGTTTGCAGAAAAGGCAAATAAAAAAATAGAATGCTCGCTGACAACGTCGTAAACAGCCTTTGTCATCGTGGGAAGGCGTCCGCTCTGTAACAGGGCTTATTGATTGACCGATATGTGGGGTTCAACGTCCCGAAACCAGAAACGCGTATAGTGGAGGGCTCCGGGAATTTCGACCGCCGGGGGTTCTTTAACGTGGACTGACCACACGAGCCTACAACATTTCCGCCTCCATCGGAAGTGCAACCGGCGCAGCCGGCATTCGATCCCGCGACCTGCGGGTCAACAGCCGATCGAGTACCTTAGCCACTAGACCACCATGGCGTGGCAATGTGTAACAGGGTTTTCGGTATGAATATATAAGTTCATAGCGCGTGCTAAGCGTTGATAGTTCACGTCAATACTTAGAAAATGTAACGCCAGGTTTTACTTGCGACATAGAGCAATTTGCTCCTTGACGTTTGATGCTCCTTGTCAATTAGGTGCTCTTTGTACTCAGTTACGCAGTAGTGTGGTATACGGGCGTACATCTCCATATTAATCACAGACAGAGCTGGTGAAAAAGCAGAGTAAAGTTAAGTGGATAGTCTGAATGAACTTTTGATTTGACACCCTATAATAAGTGTGTAACGTAAAAGCGATAAAAAAGAGAAATAAGCGATAAAAATTGCAGTATATTCACAAATTGAATGATGATGAGGGGGCGAAGCGCGGGGATAACTTACCCTCGTGAAGCACGCATAGATGAAACATTTCAAACGTTTCTATACGTTTGCTCTGTCACGTGGTTCAAAGCAGATACGTGATCAGGGTTGGGTGGGTAGCACTAGCCGTACATAACGCTTTCCGCGTTTTGCAACCGCGTACAGCGTTCTACACGCCTCCTGGTCTGCTCGAGGGCGTCGACGTGCCCCTGCGGCTTTGCGAGCCCTCACAGCCTCCGGGTCCGCTTGTCTGCGCTGCCTTGCCCCTGAAGCTTCGCGAGCCCTCAACTCTAGGTCACCTTGCCGACGCTGCCGTTTCGCTGCAGCTTCGCGAGCCCGCAACTTTGGATCCGCTTCTCTGCTTTGCCGTGCTGCAGCCGGTCTGTGAGCCCTCACGTCTGCGAGCCTTCTCTTCGACAGCGAAGACAATAAAGACAAGGCGGCAAAATTGCATGCAGGCAAAACTGCATTCAGTTTTGCCGCCTTGTCTTTATTGTCTTCGCTGTCGAAGAGAAAGGGATCGCACGCTGGTAAGGAGCCTAGCGAGCTAAAGCCCCTAAAACTTCTAGGGGCCTTATAGCGAGGGAAACAGCAGCGCCCCTAGCGGTCACCACTCAAACACAAAGCGAGTGGTGGGAGCGAACGCTTCATTGTCTTCGCTGTCGAAGAGAGAGATAGCGGTCTGGGAGAGAAAGAGCACGCGCGGCAGCGCCTGTCACGCCGATGAAGGGACAAGGTTCGACCCCAAGGAGCTTCGCCTCTAACAAAACAACACACACAAAAAACAAGTGCTGTATAAATGAGCTTACAGTTCTTGAATATTTACCTCTTATGAAACCCTGTCAGGGTTCAGCATTACAAATGGGGTCTGTAATGTAGGTACATTTAAAACGCCCCCTGAAGAAGCACGCGTTCTGGTGTGGTGTCTCGTAGAAGACGACAGCGTTGATGACAGACTCTTGCGCTGTTCGCCTGTGTGGCGTTTGTGTGGCCTGCGTAGCATGCGAGTATCCAAGCTTCAGTAAACTATTCTATATCCGTTTACTACGTCTCGTGTTTCAACGACGCCTGAAGGTAACAGTAGGGAGAGGCTGCTGCAAAGAGTGTTCTAAATGAAGCCAATGGTTTGCTCAATAGCCACCCGAAAAACGCAGTTCTCAAACTTATCAATAACTGATATTATTACGCAACACCCAAATGAGCGTTTCTGATTCGCTCTCACGTCTCATATAAGGTGGCCCACTTGGCAACAGCACTTTTTTTTCGCAACGGCTAGCTGTCCCTTGCTTAGCACCACGTTCCGTACGATAGACCCTCAAATATTGTGGTCGAATTTTTGACGAAATCGTGAATATATTACCACTATATACGAAAGTGTTTGCAAAGCGTTCATTCGTTTGCATGGAACTTGTGGTTCCTCTAAAGGAGAATAATAGGAAACTTCATGCTCTATATTTTACTGTTGAAACCTGTCCACATATGGGAAACCATACAAGACATGTAAGGTCTATCTTGAACCTTTTTTTTCCTCGAGAGTGATAATATAAACATTCGCGGCTTTTCTCGCGAGCAGTAGTTCCCATGCCAACTTTCAAACAGAGAAGCTTGAGATTATTCCAGAGCTTGCACGAAGACCACTGATAAGGCTGGAACATTCGACGCACATGTATAAATGCCGCCACGCTTCGCCGCTAGTCAGTTGGTCGACAGCCGATGCTCTGCTCGCCGCTATCACTGCCAGTGCCTTGCTGTAATCTGACTTTGCTATTACGTGGCGACAGGTTCAGTCCACTAAACAGTTTAACCTGAACATCCAGTCTGCTTACTTCGTCCGCGTCACGACCCCGTGACAACAAACACAGCAGTATAAACTGGGTCGCAGCTGGCGCAGCGATAAACATGGCGCCGCGTGATCTGCTGCGCTGTCATGACGTTGACTCAAAGAGAAAGGGGCAAATGAATGGCATAAATCTCGCCGACCCAGCGGGCAGAGCATTATTGAAGGCTTATATTGCTCCACCGATCAAAAGAGTCGATGTCACAAAGGAGGCAAGTTTTTCGGCAAGGTCAGCGCTCTTGGCGCTCAGAGGACACCTCGGACTTCACGTGCTCCCAGCGCGAAAGAGACGAAGCTGTTCGCCATACACTCTTAAAGAAGTTAGTAAAAATGTAGCAACTGCAAGCAAATAGGTAGTAACTGCAGCGGTTACTACATTTCTTGGACCGTTACTGCCCTTTTTCTACCTGTTTACTACCTACGTTAGTAAAATTTAGTAACTAGAATGAAATACATAGTAACTTCACCCATTACTACCTTTATTGCCCTGTTACTACCATTTTGCTACCCGGCTGTTGACTATCTCATCCAAAATAGTGTGCGATTCCTATTCTGCTAATTTATGAGAAGAATTGTCTCGACGTATATCATTAAACAGAAAAATGACGCAGAAGATATCTATAGATCAAGAGAATACATTTCGTTCTAAATTACGCAATCGAGATATGTAAACGTCATTTTGATATTGTCGAAATGGAGAAGTACAAGTTAACGAACCGTAAGCAAGCGCTACAAGACAATTGCAACAAACTTAGTAAATTGCAGCAAATATTAACAAGATTGGCGTATCAAAATACCCAGACGATCACAATTACCCCCGATGACGGTAACAATTAATCCACTGCAGCGTCCCCAAATATTATCACTGTTTTGCCCAGTGAAACCCCCAAAACAATTATCTCCTTTTAAACGCAGATATATCAGCCGCGCGAAGCATTCAAATGCACTGAGAATAAGTTCGGTTACTTCTTTCGGCCACTGTAAAAAATGTCTTTTTGTGATTCACATGTGGCCATTTTATAATAAATAAATGACATATTCTTTTATAACTAAAGCTGATTAAACGTCTTGTGCTACGTCATCTAACACACGTAATGAGGTCATATATTATAGTGCTATAGGTTCGAATTTCTGGTGATTCATCCTGAAACACAAATCCTCTCCTGTGCCAGACATGCACCTGCAAAGTAGGGGCTATATATACCCCACGCTTACGTCATACTACATGTAAGCGTAAAAAATAGTGAGCGTGTTAGCGGTATCTATTCTTCGCGTTCATGGCGCACCACGCTTCATTGCCCGAAGTTGTCAAGTATTGAGACATTCATTGATTAACATTAGCAGTGGAGAAATAATTTGTCAAAATTAATAAACAAGGTAGTATCGGTTACTATTTTTTCTTGCAACCTTTAAAGTTAATACCCGTGGGTGGTAACGGCTACGGTAGTAACAGTTACTAAATGCTAGTAGTAATAACAAAGGTAGTAACTCTTACCACCCTTGCCATTACTAACTGCGCTTACCAGGGTTGTAACATATGTGACAAACCGTTACTACCCTAAAGTTAGCAAGTACTACCACCTTTTTTTAAGAGTTTAAGAGTTTTTGGAACTTGTTCTCTTTTGTTTTTTTTTCGTGGCTTTTGTAGGTACATACAAAATAGAGTGTTTTATGCAATGGTTGTTTGCAAATCTCATTTATAATTGGGCAGGCTGCTCCTTATCACGACGAAGCTAAGAAAGTAAGCCACAATGCTTACATTGTGTAAACACCTTTGATACCCACAGCTAAGCTATTTGCCATGCTATCTGCAGTTTTTTCGTTTTGTTGTTGTTGTATTTGTTACTATGACAATACAAAATTCTCGATAGCTGATACCACATGTATTTTCCGCGGGTGGTCCAGAACTCCTCCGACTGCATCTGAATATCGTTACATTCGTATAGTCGCTACGCAAGCTGGCTAAAATGTAGACAGAACGAGAACATGCAAAATACAGGAAGCGGATAACGATGGTTCTTAATCAGTACCCTGATGGGTGGGGGGGAGTGAGGCATTAAGCGTTTGCACGCAAACAAATTGTTGTAATCAAAATCGATCATGTCACGATGCTGGGATCCAGTTCTCTAACCTCCCTGTCTTTCTCCTTCTTTTTACAGTGAAAGCTGTTATGAAATCACAACAAGGATCACGCGCAGTTGCCCGCTGCAGCCGCCGGCGTCCGTAACCACATCGCGTGAAAAATAGAAGAAAAAAATGCCATGCCTGCGCGGAAAGTGCAGCACAGTCACAGTGAAAGCTAGAAGAGCGGCCTTTCACGGCCTTTCACAGCTTTTTCGAAACACTCATTGGAGGCAGGCATTCGCTATGCTATTTTTGTCATTCTTCGGAGAAGCCTGCTATCCGCCAAACACTTGCGTGGAATTTCGGGCCAATTGTTCATGCAGTAGCTGACGATCAGGGAATATGGCTGAAGTGGGTATGCGCCACAGTTAATAGGGGAACAAGAACAAGCTCTTGTGATGAGTTGGAGCATTAGACGGTCCACTCGTTATTCGCATTGTGCGACGACTTGTTGTTCTTTCGCTGTTTTAAAACGCTTTATAAGTCGTATTAACGTGATTGCTTCCCCGACTTCAAGGCTGCTTAAGGCAAGTTTGAAAACTTGTCACAAGCACTGGTGCAGGTGAGTGGCAGAATACTGGGCTGGCACACAGTGGACCCGGGATCGAGCCCCACTGTGTCAGTAGTGCTAGGTCAAGCCTGCCAAGCACCGGCGTCACTCAGTGAAATACTGGGCTGCACCCAGTTCGAGACAACCTGTGTCATTGGTGCTAGATTTTTTTTTCTCATTTTTTGTGATGTGGTAACGGACACCGGCGGCGGTGGCGGACAATTGCGCCTGACCCGAGTTGTGATCTCATAACAGTTTTCGCTGTACAAAAACATATATCACCAAAGACACGGTAGGGTTCGAAACACGGGTCTGCTGGGTGTAAGCCCAGTATCCTACCACTGAGATACGTGAGTGCTTGTGACTTGTTGGCAAACTTGCCTTGGGCAGGCCTAGGGTCGTGAAAGCAATCGTGGTGATACGACTTGTAGAGCGTTTTAAAACAGCGAAAGAACAACCAGTCGTTGCACTATGCGAATAGCGTAAAGAGTGGGTCTTGCAATGCTCCAACCCATTGCGAAAACTTGTTTTTATCCAGCTATTAACTGTGGCGCATACCAACTTCAGGCATAATTCCTCATCGTCGTCAATTACTGCATGAACAATTGGCACAAACTTTCTCAAACTAGTTTAGCCGATACCACGCTTCTCACAAGAATGACGAACAATAGCATAGCGAATGCCGCCCTACTACCCAAAAAAAACTGCTATTAATACCCTAGTGCGTATCAAGCAAGCGTGCTTGCAGCAGTTACCCAATGAGTGTTTCGAAAATGCTCTGAAAGGTCGCCCTTCTAGCTTTTGCTTTGACTGTGCTGCGCCTTCCGCGCATGCATAGCTGGCGTTTTTTTTTTTCCTTTACTCTTTATCTTCCCTCACGAATATATTTCAGCGTGACATGCTTTATTCCGATAGCAGTTCTAGGACGTTCCATAGGAATTTATTCTGTCGCCGTGAGACCCCGCGCGTGTTAAGTTCGAGAGAAAGCCAACGCTCGCGGCTCAATCTCGGAGGAAACGCGCCGGCCGTATTCGGACGAGGAGACACAAATTGGAGCACTTGAAGGTTTTCTCGCGGCCCTGAAGCACAGCACTCGCCAATGTTTGCGTGCATAATGTCTGTCAAGGATAAGAAGATTGGCCAAGTGCATCCCGATGCTTTCATTCATTCATACGTCTTAGTTTTGTGTTTAAACTTTGCGTTCGACACTGCAGCACAACAGTTAATCAAACTTCGGATGACAGTTGTTTAATATATATGCAACTACGACTTTGACGACAGTGATGACTACAAAATAGAGCGTTACGAATGAAACTAAATTCATGCCTTCACTTTCTTTACACTTCAACACGCTGCTCATCTGTTGTAGGCCCGTGTGCTCAGATTTGGGTGCACGTTAAAGAACCCCAGGTGGTCTAAATTTCCGGAGCCCTCCACTACGGCGTCTCTCATAATCAAATGGTGGTTTTGGGACGTTAAACCCCACAAATCAATCAACACGCTGCTCATATTGCAACATTGGTGAGCGCGTGTAAGAAATGGACGGCGCTCATCCTGCCATATAACGCAGTTAGTATTTGCTTATGCAACTTTTGACTGCATTGGGCAATATTCCTCCTGGTTAACATCAGTCGACTACGGCACTTGCTTGCTGAGCTGCAGTGGTTTACTCACCCTTGTATCTCAACTAATATTTTCGGCTGCGAAGAGTCGCGTTATTTGCACATAAATTCGCGAAGCAACGCCACTTCATTTAGGTGGAGGCTTTTTTCTGAAAAACTAGATGGCAGAAAGTATCATGACAGGGAAAAAGAGACGATGACTAATTAAATGAAGTTTGTTCATTTCTGTGAGATCTCAGACGTTTTTTTTTATTTTTTAGCGTATTAAAGAAACATACCACATGCAGAATTTTGTTTGCTCATCATGCAAATTTATTAGTTTTCTACCTCAGTGCATAGAAGCCGTTTCACTTGCCTGTTTTATCAGGCTCTCTATGAAAGCGACGTATGCGTTGGTCGCTCCACTCACTCACTCACTCACTCACTAACTCACTCAATCACTCACTCAATCACACGCCAAGCCGAGGGTGCCCACAGAACGCCGTTCTCCGCTCGACGAACTCCAAAAAGAGATTCTGCGTGTTAGGTTTTTTTCTCGGTGGTTCTTCATGAATGAACTGAGATGCATGACGCAGTAGGAATATGATTAGCGCAGAAAAGCCATCGACAGTTACCGCTGTATGACAAATCAGAACAGTTGGCGTGTTCTTGTTCGTCCCTTTGTCTCCGTAAGTAATTGTGCTCGTCCTTGTAGTCCGGACTCTGCAGACAATCTTCCGCTCCTGTCGTGCTGCTGCAGTGTCGATGACTATTCCGGATCTCCATTCAAATACTGAGCCATTTCTCTCTGTGCAGCGAAGAAAATAAAAAAAAGTCGAATATATTTGTTACCTGCATATCCATATGCTCACGAATGCCTGTTAAGAAAACATGATGCCACAGTATCCACGTTCTTGCACACGTGCTTACAGTATATAAATAACTATCAAAACATTTTTATTCCTTTTTTTACAGAAAGTTTTGTTGAATCGCTGCTGAAGCCGAGACTATGTCTTGTTTAAAAATTGATTGATTGATTTATATGGGGAGTTTAATGTTGGAAAACCACTATATGATTACGAGAGACGCCGGGCTCCGGAAATTTTGACCACCTGGGGTTCTTTAACGTGCACCCAAATCTGACCACATGGGACTACAGCATTTTCACCTCCATCAAAAATGTAGCCACTGCAGCCGAGATTCGATCCCGCGACTTGCGGGTCAGCAGACGACTACCTTAGCTACTAGACCACTGTGGCAGGGCTTGTTTCAAAATGACTGTAGCTGTAAGCCCTACAAATGATCTAAAAGTGGAACAGCGTGCCAAGATGGGACGAAGAAACAAAAAAGCATACATGCACAGTGCTGACTGACAAATCAGTTTACTATCATTAGAGAGTTAATAGAGAAGAAAAAATATATATGGCGTCACAGCACCAGCAAAGCGAAACACCCCCAGTGTCGGGTTCTTCACTGTACACCTGCACTCAGCCCTTGAGGAAAGAGATTTCTTTTTGTGAAAGGGCTATGGAGGAAGAGCGGACACGATTCTTGATTTATTTTGTGAATCTCAAAGGCTTTCCGAGGATCTCATTTGAGCCTGTCCGCATACCGGCTTATCACTCTGCAGTTCGAATGAAGGTCTGAATGTGCAGTCTTTCAGCATGGATGGCTAGGGTGCTCCCGGTATAAAATTTCGGACATCGCACGCATCGAAGTTGAATTTGCGGTCGCACGTGGGCTTGTGTGTGTGTGTGTGTGTGTGTGTGTGTGTGTGTGTGTGTGTGTGTGTGTGTGTGTGTGTGTGTGCGTGTGCGTGCGTGCATGTGTGTGTGTGTGTGTGTGTGTGTGTGTTGGCGCATTGTTCTCAACTCAGTTTGTATTAGCTGGTCTACCAGCAATCAGTGTTACAGATGATGATGACACTGTAGTTTATAAAAGAAGAGAAACACTAAGTCACGCTGAGCTTATTGTGTTTAGAGCTCGTAGATAAGTGAACACCAAGAAGCTTCACCAGCTACACTGACCAAGTGGTAGTAAATCAAGCAATGTTCACATTGACCTGATGCAGGCTAGTGGGCTGCAGTACCCGTTACCACCGACTCTTCACCTGCTGACATTAGAACCTGTCGGAGAGAAACGTGCAATCGTCCGCCTGAAACACCTCTAGCCCGGAGTCAAAGACATCAGGCTCAACAAACCTGCTTCGGTGTCCCTTAAGGTGAGGAGCTCCATGCCAGTTTTCCTAGAAAGCGGGTTTTTAGATGCAAAGCAGCTCTTTGACTAGCCTGTGTAATGCTCTCCCTCTGTCCGCACTGCGCTCGCCTGGCCACAGGTGTTGGGGCGTTGCCAAGTAGGTCACGCCTTCTCTCGCAGTGTGCATGTGTTGGCTTCATTCTTTCCCTAGCCTGTTTCCGCACACCGTGTGTCATCTCTCTTGCTTAACCCTCTTCATCGCTTGCAAGGTTAGAGTGCACATCGAGCAAACAGTCGTTCTCCCTTAGGAATCCTCTATTCTACATAATGCCGCGTACGACAGGTGCATGGTGCAACAGTTGCATACTCCACTGGGGGCGCCACGGTAGTTCTGTGGTATAAAATCATGGAGCGCGCGCACCTCCATCTCTCCTGCGCAATACCGTGAAAAGCGCCAGCATTGACGCCACCGCCAGTGTCAGCCTTAGCGCCTGCTCCAGCTATCAATACAGCACACCATCTCCCGCTCAAGCGAACAATCTCCCTGCTGCTTCGCATCCAGACATGGTTCTCTTTAGTGAGAAATGGTTTAATTTTTTACTCAGCGCACTCTGGTCGTGCCATTTTCCACCTTTAAATTGTAACTGCACTCAACAGCGTGGTGCTGTATACTTCGTGCAGAGGTAATTTGCCCAACATATCATGCTCATATTTTTGGATTGTTATTTCTCACATGAGAGTCACAAAATAAATGTATTATTATATTGATAGATGAGAAACCAACCTTTAATGGTTCATTTAAGTGTAGTATATTGATCAAATAGGGAAACATACGGCAGACATATTACTCGATTGTATAGGGGATCCAGGACTTTCAGTATTCACCCCCTTTTCTTTTTACTATTTGCATGCGTATACATATCTGCATGTGCTCATACAAACGCACATACACAGATGCCTGTAAATGTGTATGTAAGGGGAAGGGGGCGAACCCCTATTCCCTTCATCTCCAGAAACAAAATATATGCTGCTGCAACCAACTAGGCAGCATGTTTTCGAGTGAGTCATCCAATGAGTGAGTCACGGCTTTCCCACCTCCTGTGCTTTCTCACACCGGGGCCGGAAAAGCAATCAATGTTCTTTTGCGCTGCATTCACACTGTTCGTGCAATGGACCAACTCTCGATCCTCTGAGCAGAATTATTTATGTGTTTTGCTAAGCGGATGCAATCGCAACTTAACTAACTGTCCTTCGCTCTAAGCGCCTGTTATGTGTGGGTTTATTCTTCGCAGAACATGTTGGTCTCATACACAGTGACGGCCGCTGAGGAAACCGTGCTGTCAGCGCAAGAGTACTTGCGCAACACGACCAGGTTCCACTTCGAGACGAGAGACTTCGTTACGGCGTCGTCTAGCTCGACCCTGCTGCTCCGTCTGGCGGCGCATCAGAACGCGGTTCGCGACACTGGCGCCTCCGCAATGACGTCATCGCCCATTGACGACCGGCTCTTCACGGTGACGGTGAATCCGGGCAAAATCAGGACGTTCCTGGTGACACTAGAACCCAAAGCTTTGGGCTAACTGACTGGCTACTCTCCATCTATACTCTCAGAAAATCGGACACGACGCGATTTTTTATTCTTTCGGAATGATATAGACGCTGCTGGTATCAGCTTCACATCTATAATATAGTGCTTCGTCGAATCGCCCGCCCAGGCAGTCATGTCGGCAGGATAGATTTACACAGCGGCAACGTATGTGGTCCAGCTCGTGGGCTGACGTTCTCCTTACTGAAACTCGTTTCTTTTGGGTAGGTACCGATGAACCAGGCACTGGTATGTTTCAGCTCAGTAGAGCAACATAGTTTTTTTGTTTTTTTCACTTTAGGGTAAATATTTCGCGGCACACACTGGAAAAAAACATGCTGGCATTTACAGACCTGGCATAGTTCTTTACATGCTCAACTTTTGCGTTGTTCGGACGAGCTGACCACTGGACAACATCAGGAATTCATGAAATATCTGTCCTTTCCAATATTCCGCTTACTGGTTGAGCATAGTCAAGCGAGAAATGATAGGCGTAAGTGTAAAATACCTACACAGCATCACATGCCTATGAAGTTAGCTTGCTGTCTTATTCGGCAAAATCATGTTCCGTGACAGTTTTGTCTCATCGGAAATTCCTTTGTGACATACCGGCTTGCTCTGCGAGCTTGTTAAACTATATTGTTGAAATCGCCGTGGTTCTTCCACAACGATCATGGATGAACACACCTCTGACCAGGCAGACTAATCAAAACAAGTGAACGTCTCATTCTGACAACTCCTAACATTGCTGTCATTAAGGGCTAATTATTTAAATTATTGTAACTTGCGCGTAATACTCCCGCGTGGCGATGTTGGTAGTGAAAATGACATATTTGCATTTATAGACTTGATTTCAATGATTCGCACTTATATTATACCTGACAGCGCACACAACATTACGCGTGTCCTAGAGGTTCTTTACTCAATTCTGCTTTCATCATTTTCTTGAATGAATTGAACATGTGTAACAGCGTTAGCCGTCAGCATGTTTGGTAGCTGTTGCCACTGGAGAGAGCGTTGGTTATTATATATTATATTGGTTTTATTGGCGCAAGGGCCATGTTTGGCCAAAGAGCGCCATAAAAATTATAAAAGTGTAATAATTGTCAGTGTATAACAATGGTATTTGGAGAGAGCGTTGGTTGTTCCAAGCATTAATTTATTGTGGCCTAGACTACCCCAAAGTTGAGAGGCGCTTAGTTTTGTGCCTGAAGTTGCAAAATATCGCCTCACACATCTAGTCTACTGTGATAAGCGGGACATTTCTTATAACTTTTATCTAAGGCCCATGAGCTGAGGCATCACATTTGCAAGCCACTACAGTTCGCTCGCACCTTTTTCGGGACGTCGTCGTAACCTCACAAAAGGCGACCGCTATCTGAAGATCGACTGTGACGTTTAAAGAAAAAGCAAGCCACAGCACAGGCTTTCTCAGCACTCGCAATTCAGCTGCATGTTCAGTAAGAACTGAAAGCTGGTGTAACCTTCCGCAATTTAAACGAAGCAATGCTGCTGTGAACACGAGAGAGGGCAGCCTTTCTTTATATCTTACTAGAAAACAAAAACATTTTAACAGCAAGGTAAAACTGTCGAGGTAAACGTAAAAAGGTTGAATCGTTAGGCTCTACAACACAGGGCTCAAAGTTTAGGAGTAGGTGCATCTGAAATCTACGCAAATATTTCGCCCCTCATCGACCTCTGCTTGCCGAAGAGAGGACTTCGGCCACAGGGAATGGAGAATAAGCATTGTTAACATGGGCAGACAGCCTTTCTTGCGTCTTTCTTGCGCACATGCAGCTGCTGTCTGCAGGTATCGGTGATGCTCAGCGTGCAAGAGGGGATGACGTATCATTCGTTCGTGCCTTGCATTGATTGGCTGAGTAATTTCCGTATGGCATACTTAAACCTCCGCATTTTGATAAGACTTAAGTTTTACGTTCATGCCCTTGCAACAATAAATAGCTCCTTCAGCTTGGCCCAAAGGTCTCAGGTCGCCTTGTGAGTGATTACGACGGTGCTTCCTGGCTTTTGGATCACACAGATCCACATTCCTGGCGTCGTTAACACACAGTTCATTCTTCGCAATGACCTTGGATATGTCACCGCTGGTAGCATCGTGAACTTCACTGTGAGGCCATTTCTATGTATTACGACGCAACTACATCAAGCGCACACTTTACGGCACCATGCATTTCACAGACAAGTCTGTTGGTTTGTCAAAAGGCGGGCTGTATTCCTTTTTCGCATTAACTGAATGCAGATGTGTGAAAACTCTTTCAATAACTCACGCTACATATCCAGTTCAAAGTGAAGGGCTCAGTTCTGGCATGGCTTGATGAGCGAGCGAACGCGATGAAAACTGTAAAAGAAATCGGCCACTTCCTCCCTGTGTCGGTTTTCTGGAGATTGTAGGCAGAAAGATACATTAGAATTGTAAAATATAGTAGAACATTCTTCAGAAAGTGCACTATAGCGCCTGTAATCTCTGGAGCGTTGCGAATAACGGTATAGAGTTTTAGTAGGATAGCGTACCTCTGTTATTGCTATATTGAATGAATATTGAGAAGTTGCTAATTGCATTTGCGCACTGCGAGCTCGAAGAATGCTACTCGGGTGTTTTTTTTTCTTCTCTGCTTCCCGACCATCTGGCAGTCATGCCACTCTTCGGAAATATTGGTGATGCAAATCTTGGATAAACCGGAAGCCTGGAGACATTTTCGCTTCTGCATTTGTATTACTGCAGCAAGAAAAGTGAATGTGCAAACACCTGTGTAGCTATGCATGGCTGAGACGAGCGTGCGCCGCATCTGTAGGCTCACACAGCCCACTGAAAGCTTTCTCAATTTCCTGTTTTGTTTCTGTAGGCGCGCAGGCTGAAGCCTGTCTGTGCAGTTGTACTTTTTTGCCTCCATGGGTGCACGCTTGATAAGTTGACACCGTTACCACCTTGCCACCGTGTGGCACGAAAGCTGTGATTTTTGTTATTGCCTTTAGCGTTTTAAACCCTCCAACTGCCCCCCCCCTCCTTTTTTTAAATCTCAAGAGCTTCGGGACTCACTGAGCGTTGCGTTGACAACTCTGGGGTAACTCAATTCTTCTCTTGTCTTTATTTTTTTTACCAGGCTGTGCGGCTATTCCACGTCAAGCGACGACACCGTCCCCTTCCAGGATATTTAGCAAGAATATGTCATGCGCAGGTTCATCTGTGAACTAGAAAAACTAGTTATTTGCGTGTGATTTTTTTGTAAACCACAAAGCTTAGACAGGAAAACTAAACGCATTGTTTTTCTTTTTTTTTCTTAAGCTGTGCTTCACAGACAGAATTCCGCGAATTCTGTGCAGATGTAATAGGTGCTTTTATTCACTTTTGAGCGTGACAACCACTGAAAGATCACTTACGATAAAGTTTCTCATTGCTGGGACAGTGACTCGCGACAGCCTGGATTTCCCTCAAGGCGCTGCAGGTGACGGAGCCTTGCTCGATGTGAAGCACATTGCTTCGTAAGAAGAGAAATCGTATAAAGTGGACAGTCGGTGTAGAAGCGGTGGGAGATACACATAGCTGTATGATAAAGATATAAATGCATATATATATATATATATATATATATATATATATATATATATATATATATATATATATATATATATATATATATATATATATATATATATATATATATATATATATAGGTGTTGTACGTCGAGAAAGGTTCAGACGTAGCTTGGCAAAATGTCCTTTATCAGGCAGGTCTGGCTAATGGCGAGCGGCGTTCGCGAGCTACTACTGCAGCCACCGATCATCCTCGTCTTTTTCATTACCAGCAGAGCGTCCGTTATTCAAATTCATTACAATTACTCCCCGCGGAATAGGGAGCCATCCTGGCGACCTATGGACAAGTAAACACGGAAGGGTCGTAGCAGGGCTTAAGTCTCGAGACGTGGACAATTTCCTGGCCACGACGACGTTGGTCAGAAGATGGTTCCAGTGGCTCGATGAGGTAATTCACCGGTGACGTTTTTTGTAGCACACGATATGGGCCGTGATACTTGGGGACCAACTTGGTAGAAAGGCCAGGTGTAGCAGAAGGGACATGCAGCCAGACGAGTGAACCTGCATCGTAGGAAGTAGTGTTATTTGATGCGTCATGGTGGTGCTTTTGGTGTCCTTGGTCTTGGGTTGTGAATGATCTTGCCAGTTGGCGGCATTCTTCAGCGTATGTAGCGGCTTGAGACAAAGTCGTGGACTCTGAGGAGTCAGGTTTGTCCGAAAGAATGGTGTCCATAGTGCAAGAAGGTTCGCGTCCGTAAAGGAGAAAAAAAGGAGAGAACCTAGTAGTGCTTTGAATGGCGGTATTATAAGCGGACGTGATAAACGGGAGCAGTCGGTCCCAATTGGAGTGGTCTGACGAGATATACATAGACAGCATGTCACCAAGGTTGCGGTTGAAGCTCTCTGTCTTTCCATTGGTCTGGGGATGATAGGCGCTTGTAGTGTGGTGAACGACGTGGCACTCACGCAGCAATGCTGTGATGACGTCTGATAATAATACGCGACCACGATCGCTCAGTAACTCCCGAGATGCTCCATGACGTAATACGATGTTGTGAAGAACGAAAGTCGCAACGTCTTTTGCTGTAGACGAGGGAAGGGATGAAGTTTCGGCATACCGCGTGAGATGGTCGACGGCAACTATGATCCAGCGGTTACCGTCAGCAGTGTTGGGAAGGGGACCATAGATATCGATGCCGACGCGGTCGAATGGTCAGGATGGGCATGGTAAGGGTAGCAAGGTACCACTGGCGTGACAAGGGGGAGTTTTTCGTCTCTGGCACGTCGAGCAGGCCCGAACGTATTGTCGTATAAAATGGTACATACCACGCCAGTAATATCGGAGACGTATGCGAGAATAAGTCTTCAGGAAACCTGCGTGGCCACATTGGGGGTCGTCATGAAACGTGGAACAAATTTCGGATCGCAGATGACGTGGAATTACGAGTAGCCAATGACGTCCACGGGGTGCGTAGTTGCGTCGGTACAGCACGTCGTCGCGAGTAGCGAAGTGCTCGACTTGCCGACGCAACGTGCGAGAAGAGGGAGAAGCCGTCCGCCCAGCCAGGATGTCTGGAATCGAAGCAACCCAAGGGTCCTTGCGTTGCTCAGATGGCATGTCGGCGATGGTGATGGCAGTGGCATCACAGGTTAGACTTTCGCAGCAGTCCGGGTCAGGGGGTAGAGGCGAACGGGATAGGGCGTCTGCGTCCGAATGTTTCCGGCCAGAGCGATAGACCACGCGAATATTATATTCTTGGAGGCGTAATGCCCATCGGGCCAGGCGACCGCTTGGATCCTTCAGTGACGACAACCAGCAGAGGGCGTGGTGGTCAGTCACGACATTAAAAGGGCGCCCGTACACGTAAGGTCGAAATTTCTCTATCACCCAAATAATGCCGAGGCATTCGTTTTCCGTGACAGAATAGTTGGTTTCGGCTTTGCTAAGAGTTCGGCTTGCGTAGGCAACGACGTACTCTTGGAAGCCGTCTTTCTTCTGTGCAAGAATAGCGCCTAGCCCGACACCACTAGCGTCGGTGTGGATCTCTGTGGGCGCCGATGGGTCGTAGTGTCGCAGAATAGGCGGCGACGTGAGGAGGCGGCGCAGTTCATTGAAAGAGTCGTCACAGGTGGCAGACAAGGCTGAAAGGTCTCTAGAGCCGGCGAGGAGCTTGGTCAAAGGAGAGATAATCGTCGAGGATTGCGGACGAAGCGCCGGAAATAAGAGCAAAGGCCTATGAAGCTTCGGAGCTCTTTCATGGTGGTCGGTTTGGGAAACGCTGAAACGGCTGTAAGTTTGGCAGGGTCAGGAAGAATGCCGTTTTTTGAAACCACGTGGCGAAGGATCGTAAGCTTTCGAGCGGCGAAATTGCACTTCTTCAGATTCAGTTGCAGCCATGCGGCAGAAATACACGCGAGGACTTTCTCGAGGCAGGTTAAATGGGTTGCGAAATCAATTGAAAAGACAACAATATCACCTAAATAACAAAGGCAAACGTTCCATTTGAGGCCTCGAAGGAATGAGTCCATCATCCGCTCGAAAGTAGCTGGCGCGTTGCAGAGGCCGAAGGGCATGACTGTGAATTCGTAAAGCCCGTCGGGCGTGATGAAAGCAGTTTTTTCACGATCGGCCTCTGCCATGGGTACCTGCCAGTATCCAGAGCGCAGATCTAAATAAGAAAAAAATTCGGCTCCCTGTAGGCGGTTCAAGGCATCGTCAATGCGTGGCAGCGGATAGACATCCTTGCACGGGATTCGGTTGAGACGCCGGTAGTCCACGCAAAACCTGATGGATCTGTTCTTCACCAAAACAACTGGAGAGGCCCAGGGACTGCTTGACGGTTCGATTATGCCACGTGTCAGCATGTCGTCAACCTGTTCATTGAAGGCACGGCGTTCGGTAGTTGACACACGATATGGACGCTGCCGTAATGGCGTCTCTTGACCGGTATCTATACGGTGAACAACAGATGACGCTCGACCTAAGGAAGGCTGATTGGGGTCAAACGAGGCTCGAAAACGCTGTAGGAGCTTGATCAGCTGTTCCTGCTGCCCAGGCGTGAGGTTACAATCAATGGACTTGCGGAATACATCCATAGGTACATTAGCGTCAGTTGCGGGTGTAATGGCACAAGTCGGTAAAAATGGCTTGTCTGGATAGATCGGGTCTTCGAAAATACAATTTAAGGTCTCGAGGCTTCCCAGACACTCACCGCGTAGCAGGATGTACGGACAAGCAGAAACGTTGCACGCATATAGTACCGCCGAACCATTGAAAAAGTTGATGACGGCAAACGGGAGGACGATAGTTCGGTGTTGCACACTAGCTATAGTTGGTTAGAACAGGAGCATCTAGTTAGTGGCAGCAGGGGAAAACACAGGCAATAGGACGGCGGACAACGGCGCGATGCGGACGTCAGCTGCGGCAAACACTTTCGAGGGACTGTGGTGGTCAATATCAAGGCACGAATTCGTCAACGTGAGTTCAGCACAAGCGCAGTCGACGAGGGCCTCCTGATGGGTAGAAAGGAAATCCCATCCTGGTATGACGTCGTAAGATGAACGTGGGAGAACAACAAAGTTGACGGCGTACCAAACATCTTGAATAAGAACGCGTGCTGTGCACTGAGCTGTCGGCGCGATGAAATGGGAGGTGGCTGTACGCAGAGCAAGATTCGTAAGCGGCGTTGTAACTTTTCTCTAATCGCGACACAGTTTTTCACTAATTACAGAAACGACGGCACCAGTGTCGACAAGTGCACGTACAGCAACACCTTCTACTAGCACATCAATTTCGTTGGTCGGACAAAGAGGGGGTCTGAGAAAGTTCGACGACGACGCAGTTCTTGCCTCTGGAACTGTGGCTGTCACTTTTTCTCTCGAGCGGGGCTCGTGCGCCGAAGCATCGGGGAGACAGATCGGCGACGTGGTGGTAATGACCGGCGAGAATCGACGGGGCATCGTGGGGACAATGAGTCGGTGATAGGGGAAGATGGTCGCTGGGGATTCTGGGCAGCCTGGTAATTTGCAGAATTCCCATGGTCTGGAGGCTGGAAGTTGCGACGGCGACAGTAGCGTGCTATATGTCCCACGAAACCGCATGCGAAACAGATGGGTCGATTATCCAAGGTGCGCCATGGGTTAGCGACAGAAGGTGCAGGGGGCGAAACGAGATGGGGTGCCGTGTATGTAGGCAGCGTCGTAGGGTAGGAGGACCCAGCGCCCCGTAATGCGCCAGAGACAGGTGGGGCTGGGGGTCTAGCAACGACGGCAGCGTAGGTCAGCGGCGTAAGAACAGATGGCGATGGAGGCAGTGCCTGCGTGACCTGTGTCTCAATGACCTGGCGTAGACGTGGGTCTAACGAGGTCACTGGCGCTGATGCTTCGGCCACAAGAGAAAGCTGACGCGCAACTTCCTCACGAATGAATTGTTTGATTTGGGGCAGTAAGACGGTGTTATCGGCAGCGACGTCGTGTACGAGGGCGGAAACTTCAGCCGTATCTTCTGCGGCCCTGCACGTCGAGACACGCTGCTTACGCAACTCGTCGTACTCCTGACAGAGCTCGACAACATCGGTGACGGTCTGTGGATTCCTAGCGACGAGCATCTGGAAGGTGTCGTCGTCAACTCCTTTGATGATGTGCTTGATTTTGTCGCGTTCGGTTAGAGATTCATCGACGCGCTTGCAAAGAGACAAGACATCTTCAATGTAACTCGTAAAGGTCTCGTCCCTGTGCTAGACTCGACTACGGAGACGCTGTTCCGCGCGAAGCCGGCGCACGGCGGGACAACCGAAGACCGCGGCGATGGTGGTCTTGAAGGCGGACCAGTTGGTAATTTCGCCTTCGTCGTTCTTGAACCAGAGGCTGGCCACATCAGCGAGGTTAAAGCGCACGTTTGTGAGCTGGTCGCAGGCGTTCCACTTGTTGGAAGCGCTTACAATTTCGTAATCGACGAGCCAGTCCTCGGCATCTTGTTCGTCGCTGCCGCGAAAAATTGGTGGGTCGCGTTGCCGAGGCGCACCAGTACAGTAGACTGTCGCTGTTAAGGCAGCTTGAGAAGGGCCAGGAGCAGTCATGGTGAACGGTGAGGGTAGTGTCCGATTGCGAAGTTCCAGGTTGATGGGAACCCCGGCTCCTCCACCACTTAAAAAAGCGGTGTACGTCGAGAAAGGTTCAGACGTAGCTTGGCAAAATGTCCTTTGTCAGGCAGGTCTGGCTAATGGCGAGCGGCGTGCGCGAGCTACTACTGCAGCCACCGATCATCCTCGTCTCTTCATTACCAGCAGAGCGTCCGTTATTCAGATTCATTACAACATATATATTTATATATATATATACATAGAACTAAAGAGCTAATATATTCTCTGTTTAACTCGTCACTATCTATTAATACCTGTAAATAAGTGCGTAAGTTCAAGGAACTACCCTTTCTGCGGATCCTTGTATTAACAGCTCACGCACTAATTATCTCACACAAGCACATCTGTTAACTTGCTGTTGTGCACAAAGTACGCTAGCGTAATATAAACTGCTTTCAAACAAGAAAAAGAAAGGAGTGAAAATCTTGGATTCGATCACTTTCTTGCTTGCACTTTCACCAACACTGCTTGTACAGTTGAACATGCATGTTATCTCGGTGTGTGTGCATATAATTGCCGATATTTGTTTTTTTGCTTGAAACATCGTCTTGAGCAGATGACATCAGTATGATTGCTCCTTGTGGTAGCCATATGCGTGCTATTGGGGTAAACAAAAAAACTTGAATTAGCTACGTAGTATTGCGCCGAAATGAGAGAAAAAGAACCCATGCGATCTCGATTCTTCCATGAAATGTTACTGCTAGAATAGTTCAGTGTGTTCAGCACCTCCTGGCTGACATCTTGTCGAGCCGTTGTTCCGCCAATCATTCTTTTGATTGATATGTGGAGTTTAACGTCCCAAAACGCCAATCATTCTTCAGGCCTCGTGAAATGATTTTGAAAATTGGCAATTGGCTCGTACAGTGAACGCGCCATCGAAGGAGAAGAAACGGATAAAGGCAATCTGTTGTTCCGCGTCGAGCACTGCGCGTTGCTTCATGCATTCTGGTGTGGCTGGCTGCCAATTTGCCAAACCATCACGACTATTTGTGAACACCAAGTAATGAAGTAATCAGTGCAGTTCTAGTAACAGGCCAATAAAGTGACCCCAACTTGTTTCGGCTAACATGTCGGTGGACTTACTTTGTTGTTGTTGCAGGTAGTTATTTAACAAGACACTGTAATATTCGTACCACCGCTACTTTGCTCACCTGGTGCTGAGTGAGCATGTTTATAATTGCTGAGGGACTCGCGTAGCAACGGTGACAAAACGTGGCAAAATATTATAACATCTAACCAGACACCGCAATCCTTTATTGGGACGCACGTGTAGGATGTGCTTTTGTTTAATCTTACTTCGTTTTGTGCATTTGGGCTTCGTCAGAGCGTGCGAACGTATGTCAATCTCAATTTTCGTATTCCTATAATCTGGCTTGTAGAAGCAGGCAAGATGTTATTTGGGTCCCAGGTTTTGCTGATGGCTTTTTTATTATTAATATTTGAATGCGGCGATGGTATACACGTGCAAGGACTGTGTAGTTTTCTTGGATTTTTTGTAGTTACAGTGTCGATTTTGTAGGCGAATGTGAACATACGCATGAAACAAAACCGCAAAATCTATAAGGCCCATTGTTGATTTCTGAAGGGCTCCACTGCTACGCTGTGTCAAAAGAGACTACTGGGTGGTGTCCAATGCTCCACGACAGAAGGTGTTTCTGGATTCTACCGCATGCAGCGACCAGAAAAAAGGAGACCTGTAAGGTTGGCGTACTCTTATCAAGGGGGTGTTGTTGCTGAGGTGCAGATTTGGGCATCACCTATATTGCTCGACGTCTCACGCTACTTGAATCAGACGAGAATATTCGGTTCTCCTGCGAAATTCGTTTACAAATCTGCTTTACAGCTTGTGAAGCATTATTTCAATATTTCATGAACAGTTTAGTGGATGCATCGTCTGAACACTCGCTTAATTTTAGTAGCAATTTAAATGCATGCATTACAAAGGTGCTAGGTCGAGCTAGATTGAAATATAATGGCTTATGCGGCAACTAATTCGCTACCTTTAACAAAAGCAGTTCTTTTGCAAGTGTGAAAATTGTGTCTTGTAGCTTCTCGCATGACGTCAACGTTAGCTCTATTGCAGTGAACTGCATGTATATAAAGAGGTCATGTGGAGATTACGTTATCTGTTTTGGCGCGGGCGGTACATGTCCAGGAGGAGCATCTAAACAGCAATTCTTTATGCAATAAAGCAATATACTGGCACCCTGACGACAATGATAAGGTTTGAAAACGGAAATATGATTTTATTTTTTTTATGCTATGAAAGGGTGCAAGATAAAAAGGCAGGGGTGCGGCTACCAAAGCGCCTAATCGCAACGTTACTATTATAGGAAATTTTTAGTTGTAGCTGCTAAGTTGTTTATAACTGAAGAGATTAATATTTTAATGCTTTTAAAAAATATTTAAAAGGTGTACTTTTTTTTCTTCTGTTCAGAATTTGTTCGCACCGAAAAAACCCGTATTCAGGAAACAATTGTCAAGAAAACCTCTATCACAGACTTATTTCAGCAGATCTGCACACCGCGAACATAATAATGTCATGAAACTTTACCAATGATGCGCAATCTTGTGCTTGCAAAACTGCAGATTTGAAAATCATGTACGATGTTAATCGCATCGTACGTAGGTTAATTCGTAGGTACGTATAAAATATGATTACAGGGGCTTCACGATCATGTTCATTCGGCTATCGGTCGTCACTTGAGACGTCGTGCATATATGTGTCACCAAATGACAAGTAACAGAAGTGCTGCGTGATAGTGTTACTGTTGGAAATGGCAACTGTATACCTGCATATATAGTTAGAGATGTGGATATGTGTATGCAAATATATCTATGAAAGCATAATCCTGTCAATGACTGTTAGTGATTGCATATTCAAACTCTATTTATTACAGCTTCTCGGGTACTCATAGGTGCTTTAGTGCTACCTTTAGTAGCGGCCACTTTTTGGCTGCAGCTCCTATTGTAGAGTGCGATGCTACGCGGTTGTTCTGCGCATTGTTGTGTCTGACCTGTTATGCGCACAGCAACAAAACACTTCAAAAGTTGATGTTATGCCTGTTCGTAATGGCAAGAGCACTGGTGAGTGCTCACTTTATTACACTTTTTTTCTTCTTTACACTCAATCAATCTCATAAATACGGGGCACGATAGCCAGTACTCACACAGAGCTTAGTTTGACCAACGTGACATGACTGCGTTTCTGATGTATATGTGACCTTGACCACTATATCTATTCGTCGTATTATCGTAACGCTGAACTTCTTTTCGTGCTTGTACCATGGTTTGACCGTGTATGAGGTGAAATCCTCTAGCGCTCCCGTGATGACATTTTTAGTTTCTTGTTTCTGGCACTAAAAGTCATTTACTTGTGCACCTGCAATGTACTCCTAATTCAGCTGTCAGCTGACTTTTTTCAGATACCACGTATTCAGCTTATAAACCGGCCAAGACGCACGCTTTAATTACTGCTTTTGGTGTGGGTTTCAGCTATGTAAATGTCGCTAAAATTTTCAGGTCTAAAAGATGGCACTATGGCTAGCAGCTTGTTGTAGGCAAGCTTTACGACTTTTGCAGAGCAAAAGCGTTGCGATCATTAAGTGAACATTTCAGAGCACACGTGGGTGTTTAGACTAACCGCATATATATACTCATAAAATAGTATTTGCAAGAACTAGAGTCGTTGCGAAATCGGCACAGTAATCAGATGATGTAGGGACATCTATCTCTACGTCAATGCTGTTTTTTCTATGTTTGTTCTATTTTTTCATTTCTGCGTGTGTGTGGCTTTAACTGTAATGGGGCCGTCTTTCTTGTTTGTTTGTTTTTTTCTTTCCGCCATTGCACTACTCTTATGCGGCTAATTATGCGTTCTTGGTCGCTAAAACTAGTCACAATAGTCATGATGTAAAGGTGCAGGATTTTATATCTGGGAATGGCTAAGAGAAGAAACTGACAGATATCTGGCATATGATGCGGCTAAGACACTGAAAGACAAAAATCGCTTGTGAACAAAACACGCACAGTGACTCAGTTGTGCTGTTATCAACCGCAGGGAATTCATGGGAAATCATTCAGTGATTACTGCTTGCTTAAATAATGCTATAATTGTGCGAGTGCTTTATTCAACGCGATAATATTAAAATTATGAGGGCTGGGCATCAGGCCCACCAACCTGCTGCATTTAAAAAGCCTCTTATATCTTGTCTTAAATGTTTTGAAAGTGTTCAATTCACTGTTACCATTTCAACTTATTAAAGTAAACCATGTACATGGCAATAAGTAATCGAACCAATGTCATCTTGCTTGTCATACTACTGACCGTCATTATTGTGACAAACTGTTAAGAAATCGAAAAAACAGCAATGTCACCACAGATTCTATAGCTTTATACAACACACTGCAAAGATAGTGAAAAGCTATTAAATGGAAAATAATCTGTTTTCCTTGTAAAAAACCTCTCATTTTTCACTAAATTACCTCGTTTTTGAAATAGAAAAGCAGTCATATTAGGAAGTTAGATGGCAAAAAAAAAATGTAGGAGGTACCCAGTAATGTTTCTGCCTTCTTGAGCGACTCTAATCTAATGGTCGTGTTGGCCTCCTGTATTGCGGTGATAAGGTTTTCCGACTGTTAGTCTAACACTGTCTGCAGTAACTAGTACCACCACGGCTGCTTACCAGGAACATTGGTTGAAAGAAAGGAGAGCAGAAGTGGGAGATGTTCTTCTCGCTTTGTTATTAATACTAAACTGTGAACCAACCAAGCATATTTTCTGCAAGGTGAGTGTAACGTAATAATATCCTTAGTGGCATTCAGAAAAGTGTGGACCACATAGCGTTGTCTGGTCAGAAAGGTATACTTTTTTTTAAGTGTGAGAAAAATAAAAATTCTACGGAGCAGATTATATTAGCACATCGAATGAAAGGTGTGAACTGCATTCTTCTAACTAGTGGCATCTTTGAGAATACAAAAGGGGTGTCAATTATTGCAATATGGGCTATTCGTTTACATTTTTTTTCGCTTTTAAGGCCCGTTTAGTGTATCTCTGTTTGTGATGACTGTGCACAAAGTTGCTTATGTACATCGCGCAGCCGGGCATAATGACACGTTTTTTTTTTCAATGCACTGACTATTTGGAATACCCTGGTTCACCAAGGTGGAAAGGTGGGCATGTTGGTACTCCATATTTAAGAAGGGTAAGAGCGCACTGAATACGAGTACACAGACAAAACACAAAGAAAGGACATACACACTGTGTGTGTGTGTGTGTGTGTGTGTGTGTGTGTGTGTGTGTGTGTGTGTGTGTGTGTGTGTGTCCTTTCTTTGTGTATTCGTATTCAGTGCGCTCTTACCCTTCTTAAATACTCTAGTGCCATAGAAACTATTGGATTGTTCACATTCAATGAGAAGGTTCTTCTGAAGGCTCTGCTAGATTTCTGCATGTTGGGAGAGGATCGCACATGTTTTGTCTCCATCTAAAATTGATGATGCGGCTTGCTAAATTTCAGCATACTGGATACTGTGTCAAAAAAAACTTTTGTCACCTTTTCTAGGCTTCTTCTTTTGTAACAGTTTATTTTATTCTTCCTTAATTTAGACATTTTTGCAGTTAAATTTTGCATATGCCGATGCACTGTCACTATTACTGCCATCGGCCGCTTGGCACGGCACTTTATAAAAAATATGGAATTATACTAAATATGTCGTTACGAAATCCAGCCCTGGGTTAAATTTTTTAGAGCCCTCCTGACACAAAATTGTCGAAGTGCCATAGCTATGTAGGAGCATTAAGGAGAGTTTGACATACGCGTGCAGAGTCCGTGATAAGATTGTTATCTGCTCGTTAACGATGATGATCGGGCTTAGGCGTGTTGTGTGTACTAAAGTGTTGCATTGCCGCTACAGTATGTCTATCTGCATCCGCGTCAACGACATGCCAGGTAGCATTGGTGATATGTAAGTTCATGACAATACGAAGTGTACTTGCTATGTGCAAACGGCGTCTCTCATAATCATAGCGTGGTTTTGGGACGTTAAACACCACAAATCAATCATTGCTATGTGCAAAAAAAATTATGTTACGGCACCACCTTCAAATGGTTCATCTTAATTAGGCATTTCGCATTTATTGTTTTTGCTTGTTGTTCAGAAATGGGAACAAAGAAGTAAGATTTCAAGTTTGAATTACGGATCATAACCAGTGCCAGTATATCAGAGACATCGCTTTTGTTTCTTTGAATTTTATCAAATACTATTAGGAAACGTAAATGTTGCACTAATATATCGGTGCTAGAATTCCGCCTTTTTATGGCTGCATTTTGAGCATTGTGCTGGTTTGCACAGCTTTGTGCACTCACGTACGTTTTTGGACTTTTTGATGATGGTGAAAGTTTATTCACATTTGGGAACATATTGGCCGAAACTGTACATTACTGCTGGTGCAACATGCTTTTCGCCGTGGTTTTAGCACACTAAAGTGTCAACATTTGTCGGGAAACGTTGGCTTGAACGAGCCCAACGACATGTTTACCAACAGTTTGGCAAGGATGTATCACTAGAAGCAAATGCGGCAAGACCGCCTTGGTTTCTACGCCATTGTGTTTTTTAGTGGAGTCGATAAGCGTTACCATTATCGCAATCGTTGATGAAACGCTCGCACAAATACCGACCGCGATATATCTGAAGATGATTATTACGACGTCATACATAGAGTCAATGGAATTCATTAACGCTTTGAAGTTCACGAAACACACGTCTAGTGGAACAGAGAAAAAAAACATCACAAGGGTCATGTTCTCGTCATTAAGATATGTGCTACAAAAAGAGTATTACAAATTTTAATCGTCTTCCCTAGTTGTCTCAGGAAGGTTCTGCGTAGTGTATGAGATAGGCAAATATACACCACCGACATAAAAAACACGGCACACTTGTTCGACAAAGTTGTTGCTAGTTTTCGTTGCCGGAGTCGTCACTGTGGTCAGTATCACCGCTGCTGCTGTCTATGCTGTTACCCAGACGAAGAGTACGTTTAACAAGACACATGTCGACGTTGACCTACTCTTGGGAAACATGTTCATTGGAAGTTCTAAAACATGTTCCGCAATGTGAATAGACCGTATACAAACTTTGTAACAACTGGCGCCTGGGACCCTGTTGTATAGAACAGTCCATGAGATATGTAGCACTGAATGGTTCTCTGTTCATCTGATAGCTGTACGCAAATGTAAATGGTGATGAAACCAGATTTATCTGCGTCACGTCATATATCGATGTTAGCAAGAAATCGTGCGTTGTGTGTGGTTTGCAAAAGAAAAAAAATGCAGAACTTAAAGCCAATAAATATCATATGAAATAAACTATTGTTTGTTACCCACGGCAGTGTTCTGTTTTCTTTCCCAATACTCTCACTGAGGCATGTATGCTTCCCTGATTTCGCACGTATACTTTGACCATACTGTCACTGTAGCTTGCTTGTAGGTAAACTTTTTTTTATAGAAAGCGTACAATGGGTTTAAACATTTCCACTTTAGGACATCCTAAATACTTTTATTGTATGAATAAGTACGTGCTCAGAGGCTCTTTTTTTTCATGTTATTGAACTCGTAAAGTATGAGCTTGAAGACAGTTTTATACACCAATTTAGTTACGAGCGAGGTTTTTTCTTTAAGCATGTGTCCTATATATATATATATATATATATATATATATATATATATATAGATATATATATATATATATATATATATATATATATATATATATATATATATATTCTTGTTGACAACGGTATACCGTTGTGCCCATATCCCATACCTTCATGAAGACTAACTGGCCCATTGAATTATTACTCCCAGTGTGTGTGTGCGTGTGTATATATATCTCCCTCTCTCTCTATATATATTTATATATCTATAATGCGCAAGACAGCGGCACCCAGCAGCACGGTTAGAAAAGTCTAATAATGCTTGAAAAGAAATTTTCGCTTTAAGGAACTGTATTTTGTGTTTTTTTTCCTTTGTGTTAATTATGATAATAGACATTTATGCTGTGCCTATATAGTTGTTATTTACGATAGTTTTTCACCACTTTGCTTTCCAAATTTTTATAATACAGGAAAACGAGCAGCCGGTGCTATACGGAAGTGCCAACATCTATAGATATCATATAATTGAAATAACCTGCATTTGGCTGTGCAAAACAAAAACAGTCAGCTTGCTCCAATTCTGTGCATGAGAATTTCAAGTTAACGCATTTAATGATGTGGCAAGATGTGAAAAAGAGGGTTCGTATCGCCCCTTATTTCTAATCTTATTTGCGTCAAGACAGTGACCCTACCGAGTGGTCTGGTGCCCTAAACAGCTTTTAGTTATAGAATCAAAACATCTTTGCAGAGGTGGTCTCGAAAGAATGTCGCAGAACTCCTCAATTGACATCGATAGCGATGCTCACTGCAGTATTTCTAGATCTAGCATCAACTAATGAACAATGATCACCAAAGTTAGTGCACATAACTAATACAACCGTAGATGACAAGTACGTAATGTATAATCATCCAGACCCAAGGCAGGTGCACCAGCTCACCAATGAACAGTTAACATTTTGACCGCATCGTAGAAACGACACGATTTCTTGGAATACCATGCATATTAAAATTGTGAAAATGGCAAATATGCTAGTGTCGCTGGGCTTTCATGTTAAAGACTGTCAATGAAAGAATTTCAACGGAGGGGTTCTTCTTCCATTTTGTTCGAGGTATAGCGCATCCAGGATGGGACAGAGAAGAAAACACATACACGGCGCCGTGTATGTGTTTTCTTCTCTGTCCCGTCCTGGATGCGCTATACCTCGAACAAAATGGATTACCAACAAGCCCGCCGTGCAACCTTAGTTCTTCTTCCCTCAGGTGAATCATTTACTAAATGTTATAGGGTGTTGCCGACTCGTGACACCTTAGAATTGCGACTTCTTCCTCATGAAGCCACAAGTATTCGTGGAATTACTATACATTTTGGTGTAATATGCAATATGGTATCGAAAGCCAGAGCAGACTTCTTTGATGAAAAGTATGAATGCCAGGACGCTTCAAGGGTGCAAGTCATTCAGATATTTCGTTTCTTCATTGACTAGACGAGTGAAAATTTGGTAACAGGCATGTAATAGAGGATATATGTATGCTTTGTGTTTTATAATAAAACAACTAATTGAAGCTGATGCACTATTGTACAAGATAAATCGTGGGGCATTCACTCGAGAACTCTTGTTTAGCTATTATTGGTTATCCTTAAACGCTGAGCTGGTCTAGTTACTCACCGACAGTGCGTGTCACTCGGTTATTTGTAGCTATAAACGTCTTATCATCGGCGATGCAGATCACTTCTGCCTCTGCTACGGTAAACATATAAATGGTTAAGAAAAAAACAAGCGCAGAAAAAGAATACTCATTTGTTTCTGTAAAAGTATGTGTTGATCCATTTTTTTCTATTTCTTGTTTTTTAAAGTCAACTCTTCTCCCTAGTAAACGATCCAATCTACCTGCAGGCAATTTCTTGAGTGTTGAATACGTACATCGTTAAAGCAAGTTAAAGAAAAAACAACAACATTTAGCAACTGGTTGCTGTAAGGATGTTTTTATCGTCACACAAAAGCGACCACTGGTGAAATTATCCCGGATATGATACCATATTCACAAAACTCGCAAACTGCAGAAATCTGGCTAATTTTTATCACTTCCATACTTCATCTATTTTCTCACATGCGCATGCATCTTGCGACAGGCTTCTTTGTATTATTTTTAATGCAGCACAACTGTCGCCGAGCCAAGCTGCCAGTGAGGTTGCAGATGAGCTTACGAAAAAGCGTCGTCTCGACCGTTCTGTTAGTGCTGATTTTTGGGGGAAAGGGATGCATAGAAGGTCCTGATGCGGCCATCCGACAGCTGCACCAAGTAGTTGTCTTTTTCGCGAACGACGCCGGAGCCGCCAGTGGTCCCCAATAGGCCACTCGACGTCTGAGTCTGGCGCCACTGCAGTCGCTGCATCTCGTCCAGCAGCATGTGTCCCGACAGGCTGGCCTCGTGCACGCGCTCCAAATGGTGGCTCCTGAGCAGATGCTGCATGTGTCCACGCACAAGCAGTCAGTGAAACAACCATTTTGCTCATTTCGCTGTCATCACGACGTTACTTAGAGCTATGGTCAATGCTTGATTGTTCAATCCTTCATAGAAGGCAAGGTGGTGCAAGTACGCCGTTTTCATTTGTCTCTATGCGCTCATGGACGTCCTAAACGTAAAGGAGTAATCGTGCCAGAGGCTACATCTTCGGCTTCAAATAACGAAAAGAAAAAGGCAGGCCGACCAGAGCATGCGACGGACCATGGAGATCCATTAACTGTGTATTGCTAACAGTAAATAGGCGTTCCTACACGTAAATGTAAAATTTTCAAATCCGACACTTCCAATCACGAGGCGCAATGAGCTAGCTCGCTTTCCATTTTTTTGGTATTGAATATAGACAAGGTTAACTTGCCTTCATACTGATTCAATAGTCTGTAGCAGGTTTCTCAGAGCATCCAGTGAGCACTAGCGCCGCGCAGAAAGTCAAACACGATTTTACAAGGTACAAATGTTATCGGCAGCAATCGAGGATAGCACGCCTCAGATTCTGAGAACGCTTCTGCTTTGAGAGCTCAACAGGGCCCACACGTTTTAACACTGTGCTTGTCCTGAGTGTCGTGGTGGAGAGTATTCAGGCGGCCTTCGCTTCGTCACTTCTTGTTGAACCGTTCAAATATAATGAATTTTCATTTTTGTTAGAATACTGCCGTCGAGACGCAATAGGACCCGCATAGTGTAACAGTTTTGCTCTTGCTCGGCTGCTGACCCGAAGGTGGCGGGTTCGATCCCCGGCAGTGGCGGTCACATTTCGATGCAAGCGAAATGGCAGAGGCCCGCGTACTGTGCGATGGTAGTGCACCTTAAAAACACCAGATGGTCGAAACTTTCGGCGCCTTCCACTACGGCGTCCCTCATGATCATATCGTGAGTTTTAGACGTCAAGCTCTGAATATTATTTCATTGCACTTCATTCTTATAGCTCCTTATCTGTCGTCACCTTTTATGACGCTAAATACAGAGAACGTTGTACAATTTCAGTGATAATGACCAAATCTATATGAAGGCATGACCACCACTGTATTGAAATTTTTTATGTACTGTCACCAAGTTAAGCTTCATACTTGTTGCGTTCTCTTTTTTTTTTAAAGAGCCATGTCCATTTTTGGTGAAACAGAAAAACACGTTTGCTACCGCTCCAACAACTTTTTGCCAGTGTGTCCCGGTCGTCAAAATACTTCCATCGAAACATATGTGGCAGTCACAATCCATATAGCCTACCATCACCGGTATTTCAGAGTAAAATTTTAATTTGGCCGCTAAATTAGATTGACCTATTTCATTTGGTCTTCAAATGGTTACTCAAAAGGAGTCTAAATGGCAGATTATAAACTGTATCGCAACTTTTTGTTAAAATATTAATACGTCTTTTGCTTTGGTCGGTCCCGTTCTCTATGTCATTGGCTTAGTGGTGATGACAATACTTGAAGAGCAAGTGATCCTTCCTGCGAAAAGGGGCATTGTCATAGACTGTTGGTCGTGTTTTTTTATTCTTGACGTCTATTACAGGCCTCCAGAAAATTCTTCAGCTCTGCATCTTGTTCTCAATTTCCTTGCTGGTTTTATGCCACACCGATGATGATGATGGTGATGATGATGATGACGAGGATGATGATGAAGCCTCTATCATGGCTCATACTGCATTCAAAGGGCTTGGCCACAAAAATATTGTATGAATTTTTTTAAATGACAATTTTGAAAGTATTAGCTATCGAAAACAAAAAAAGGAAAAACGCCGTCTAGGATCACTTCTTCTCCAAATAATAAGTGAGATGGAATAACTTCATTTCCCTATTCTTTCAATTCAGGTGTGTAACCGTCTCGGAGCAATACAAGGATATGATACTGTTATATCGGCTGCTATGTCACGGACTTGCTGTCCATTGCCCACGCATGAAGTTCTTTGCTCTGTTCCCTTAATTTCTCCATTCCCACTCACCGCGATCTTATATTAACACTACTGCATCAAATAATAAACGTCATTCTTTGCCTATTCTCAACGTGTGTGAACGTGCGTTCTTTTCGGGCTGTGGCCAGTAGGCCGTGGCAACTTCAATGAGTCGCGTCGACACCCACGAAGTTAAAACAGAGCCTGACACTCCATCGGACCTTGCAGACAGCCGTGCCAACGACTTCCATGGCTTTCCAGATGCTTCCGAGTTTTGAAAAAAAAAAGCAATGATAAGTACGTGTAAACCGTATTTGGTCGAAGTAACGCGTTCTTTTAAGCAAACAGCATTGCTGAATCAAACAAGAAGACAGCACTTCTTACGGCTGCTTTGAGTACGCAGACCGTTCAAAATTTTGCCGGAATAGTAGCTCCCCGAAAGCTAAATTCCTTGACTTATGACGCGTTTACGAAAACCTTGATTGAGTACTATATGACCTAACACCCGAGGAAACTACGGAGCTACATGTTGTCTTCAGCCGCTCTCAACTGGGCAGTGCATGAATCTCATCTAGATTCGCCGCATTGCAGACAACCGTAACTCTGACAGCCCCCCCTGACAGAATGATCCGGGACAAGATTGTTCACGGTGTACTCTCAAATGAAGCAAGAAAAGAACGCTAGCGAAGAAGGAGCTAACGCTAGAAGAAACTGAAGTGATATAAATCTACCGAAGCCGCGTAATACGATGTGCTAAGCATTTTAGCTGAAGCAAACCACTGTTGAAAATGCAGGTGCGTCGACGGACACCTCTCGGAGAAAGCGTTCAAGTCGCAAGTGGCTGGAAATGCTGAAGGTGTGCATCTTTTAAACACGACGCCAACAGCTGCAGCTGGAACAAGGCGCGTGGTTATCAGTGGAGTCAACGTGTACTGCAAGAATGTTTCCCAACCACCTAGGCAGGGAAGCAGGGCCCAAAGCGCTGCACCAGCACGGCAAAGCATTAACAGTGCAAGAAACAAAGTCGCAAGATTGCAATGAGAATTTTCATCTCTGGATGGACGTTGCCGAATAGGCTCGAACCACCGATTCACTATATGTGCTCGATTGGGCTGGCCTGGAGATGACAATGGAGAAAGAGAGAGGTCGAGAGAGAAACTAATTTTTGAAACCCATGTGGGGGTCTGAGCTCCAGTGAGAGGCTTTACTGACCTTCCTAAGATATTAGTTAAGGAGGATTGTCCACGACGAGCTGGTTTTGCCCATATTTCCAACCCAGGCCTCCCAAGTGTGTTGATGATGATGATGATGATGATGATGATGATGATTGATATGTTGGGTTTAACGTCCCAAAACCACTATATGATTATGAGAGACGTCGTAGTGGAGGCCTCTGGAAATTTCGACCACCTGGGGTTCTTTAACGTGCATTCAAATCTGAGCACATGGGCCTAAAACATTTCCGCCTCCATCGGAAATGCAGCCGCCGCAGCCGGGATTCTATCCCGCAACCTGCGGGTCAGCAGCCTAGTATATACCACCGCGGCGGGGCTCCCAAGTATGTTCAAGCGGAACGGTTGGCGTTGTGGCGTAATGACTCTTGGGCAGTGCCAGTATGCGTGGGATAGTCGGCGTAGAACCGCAGACTTGGTAATTTGTTGTATTTAGGGCTTGTTGTGTTCTGTGCAGTGTAAAGCCATTAGGTGGGGAGTGTGTTTGTGCTTGCCTCAAAAGCGCGATTGCTTTTATAGAAAAAGCTTCGGGCGGTCTAGGAAGCTCTCTTCGGGCTATTCGGGGGATTTCAGACGGGACCTTCGTTTCTTATGGCGTTCTGCGTGGTTCACTGTCGGCAGATAAATTTCAGGCCAACCCTGGGAAGTACAGTACCCGCGTATTGAAATAGCACACTCGGAACGCGTGGCCGGTGACACAGATAGCGCAACTCGTGGTTGCTCGGGAAGCCAACGTGTTGCATTGTGATATAGAACGAGGGAGAGAGCATCTGCAGAGTAGTATTGATGCTTCCCATCGCCAACGAGTCGACCATTAGTGTAGCGCTGCTAGGCCTGTGACTGCTGCTTTTTAACGCGATAGCGTTAGAGAGCTACATATTAGTAGTAACATATTGTGAAGAGGTTTATTAGCTGTTAAAGACAGCGTTAATCCCCGTTGCCTCACCCTGGAGCTGCGAAGCCGCACGCTACCACCTGTCATGACTGACAACGCCACTACATCGGGGCCTTCACCCCAGTTCAACTGCCCTGGCCATCCTAGGCTACGCGACCCGAAGGTCATCAGCGGTGTGGATGGGACCGACGTCAAAGACTTTCTCGAGCACTACGAACTGGTGAGCGCCAACAATAAGTGGGGTGAAGCCGACAAGCTGGGCCACGTCATATTTTATCTCACTGGCGTCGCCGAATTGTAGTTTAACAACCACAAACACAACATCCCCACATGGAGCGTCTAAAAGACGTCATGTGCTGAAGTGTGCGGTCGGCCGGCTGTCCGCAAGCAGCGGGCAGAACAGCGCTTGCGCGTCCACTCTCAGCAGACTGGCGAGACCTTTACCAGCTATATTGAGGACGTCGTCGACCTTTGTCGACGTGCGAATGACACCATGCCCGAATCTGACAAGGTCAAACACATCCTGAAGGGCATCGACGACGGTGCATTTCAAATGCTCTTGGCAAGAAATCCGAGCACAGTTTCCGAAGCAATCGGCACAGCAACGTACCGCACGAGTCGAGAGAGCCGAGCGTTGGCGATGCTGCTTGCTGCAGGCACATCTTCTTCTTCACAATAATAATAAGTGTGCACTTAGTGGTTGAATGGCGCTCTAAGGGCCGGATTTCACTATTGCATTCAACTCTTAAAGGCGAAGCTTAAGGGTCCCCCAAGCACTAAGTCAACTGGCTATGCTTTTGTGCAGATGTTGATGTTTATCATGCCCGCAAACGCATATGTAAGGCGAAGTCTTAGCCGAATCGTGTATTTTATATGTATTTACATAGCATGCGTGCCACATAGAACTAGAGCGTCGTCTGTTCGCGCCGCTATAGAAGTAGTGTTCACCAGCGATAGAGTGGCTACCGGCGAGCCATTTCTTTCGGCATGCGAAAGCGTGCTGGCCTAGCAGTGCCATGCACGCCGGCAGTGCATGTGCACATGGTTAACTACAGGCCGACTCGTTGGTGACCAGAAGCAGCAATCCTGCTCACAGATGTTCTTCCCCTCGCTCACAATGCAATAAATCAGTTCCTCGAGCACCCAAGAGCTGTGCTATTTGTGCTGGCGGCCACGCGTTCCGAGTGTCCTATTTCAATCTGTAAGTACTGTATGTGGACACCAAGGTATCGAGGCCTCAGCTTGGGTCTGGGAGTGGCCCAATGAAGAAAGGTGACCTAGCGTTCCCTCCAGGTGGACTAATATGGCGGCCATATGATGTCCATAATCAGTGAGCTCCGCCAGTACATTTGGCGGTAGTTGGTTCAGGAGGAAGGCCCGTGCTGCCTGTGAATCTGTCCCGACCGTAATTTCTTGAGAGGTGCGCTCAAGTAGACACAAGATCAACGGTGTGTGTCATAGCCCGGAAGCTTTTCGAAAAACATTGTAAGCACTGGCCAACATTGAAACCTTCCCTGCTTAGCCTGTCGTGCTACACGAGAAGACTGCCGGTACATGAACTAATGGTTACGTACCAAGGCATGTCGGTGAAATGTACGCTCGTAGTCCTAGACTGCACTGGACAAAGCCTGTGCAACCGAGACCTCATATATATCCCGAACAAGGCTGGAGTTTCGGTACTGCAAGTTAGAAGAGCGGTGGCACCAGGCACAGTGCACGCCATCAGCCACGACAACTCCCCCGCTCAATACACACATGTCTTCTCAGAATTGGGACTGATCAAAGGGGCCCCCAGCTGGCTTCTCGCTGAATGATAGTGCCGTTCCCAAGTTTTGCAGAGCGATATCACTTCTCTATGCCCTCCGGGACAAAGTGGCTCAAGAGTTGTAACGGTTGGTGTCCCTAGGTATTATATAACCCATGAAACATTAGGACTGGGTGACTCCCATAGTACCCGTGTTAAGAAGGACGGTACAGTTGGTATGTGCGAGGATTTTGAAGCCGTGTTTAACCAAGCTTGTGAAACGGAGCAATATTATCTCCCCGTAATCCAGGACATGTTTGCGTCAGGTGGTGGAGAAGGGTCTGAAAGACGCCTACAACCAGGTGCCATTGGACGAAGGTGCACGCCAGCTGTGGCTAATTAACGCGCATCTAGGACTCTTCTGTAACAAGAGACTGCCATTCGACATTCCATCAGCCTCGGTTATATTTCAGAGGAAAATGAATACTATGCTGGCAGGTCTTCCTGGAGTGCAAGCGTACTTGAACGATGTATTTGCCTGAAAATTCGGCAGACAATGGAGCATGGCTAAAATCAGTTTTGCAGCGCTTTCGCGAACACGGAGTAAAACTGAGATACGATAAATGCATTTTCAGTCAACAATCCATAACTTATGTGGAACATCGAATAGAAAGACATGGCCTGCCTCCCACCGGTAGGAACGTGGAAGCGCCAAGCCTTAGAAATGTGAGCGAGCTGCAGTCCTTTGTCGGCATGTTAACATTCTATATTCCAGATTTTTGCCACATATGTCAACAACGTTATCGCAGTTGTATCAGTTGCTGGAAAAAAACGCATGGTGGGAGTAAAAGTGCCCACAGGAAACAGCATTTTTTAAAGCCAAACAATGTCTAAATGGTGTAGAAGTACTTGCTCATTTTGATTCATTGAAAGAACTGAAATTGGAATGTGACACACTATCACTCGGCATTGGTACAATCTTGTACCACACAGAACGCTGATCGACCAATCGAATTTCATTGAAGAACTTTTACGAAAGCTGAACAAAATTACTGGCAATTAGAGCATGAGGCGCTGGCACTAGTTCTTGGCGTCGCGAAGATTGGGAACTACCTCTTCCACCGTGAATTCAAGCTAGAGACAGACCACCAACCCCTTGTGAGATTGCTCAAATCCGACCGCCCAACGGCTGCTATAGCTCGCATTCAAAGGTGGACACTTCACCTCGGCGGATATCTATACAATCTTCAGTAAACTCCTGGAAGGCAACTGCTTAATTCAGACGCCCTCAGCAGGCTCCCACTACCGTTTTCATGCCACGCTGTCGAGCAACAAGAGGGCGTCTTTTGTTTGGAAAGCCTTGATGAAGGCACAGTAACGCCGCGTGAACAACACCTGACAGACCGCAACTTGACACTCGCACGCACCAAGCATTAACGTACCGCGTGCAGGGTTGGCCTAGAATATGCGAAAGTATGGAACCGCACATGGTTACGTTTTTTTTAACCGCCGGCCGGAATTCTTCTTGGCACATAAGTTCGTTATTTGGGCCACCGAAGTTTTGTGCCCGCTGGTACGCGGAAACGTTCACTGCAGCTCCTGCATGAAAACCACCAAGGGTGGCCAGGCCTGGACCGAGAAGTCGAGGCTGTCGGTGACATGCAAGAACTGAATTGAGAATTTACCCATGCCACCGATCACAACACCGGCAAGCTAGCCACAAACACTTGAGAAGTGGTCACGTATTCATGTGAATTTTCCAGACCAATAGAAGACATGGTGATTCTGGCTGTAATTGATTCCCTCACAAAGTAGATAGAAGAAATTCATCTCAAGTAGCCACTGCGATGGCTACAGTCAGCTGTTTAAGGGACATATTTTTGGCGTGCCCCGAATTATTGTTTCCAATAACGGGGTGCAATTTACTAGCCGTGACGTTGCAACGTTCGTCGACTAAAACATCATCTCGCACGTCAGCACAGCTCCTTTCCACCCACAATCTAATGGGGCTGCTGAACAACCCATACGAACACTGGAAGATGCGATCAGAAGATGTAAGGAGGAAAATTGGAGCACAAACTGATGCTGATGTTATCAAGCTACGGAAGAACGCTCCCGAAATATTGGAAGTCTCCATCAGAAATATCTATAGGCTTCCAGATCAGATCGCTTCTCGATACCTGTTTTTGCAAACTACAGTGGTGGAGCACCGTGTGCAATCCAGAGACGCGTGCTCCATGTAAATAGCCTCGTGCACGTACGCAAATAAGGTACCGGAAGCAATTAATTACCAGGGCAGGTGATATTCACATCTAGGAGTCGAATGGTAACCGTTCAAACACTTGAAGCGACCTGTCGATGGTATGTCGATCAAATCCGCCTGCGGAAACGCAATCGCAGGTCCCGGCGGAACACGTGTGCACAGACGAGTTACCAGTCAGCCCAGCAAGAGAATCGGTGCCGCATTCTGATACAATTCTGAGAACATGCTCGAGTTTTTCAACTTTAGACCCAGATGATCCTGCCCCTGAGTTAGTTCCAGCGCGTAAGCTCTCAAAAGCTGAAGTCTCAAGTGAACCAGCTGAAGTACTACAACGCTCCACGCGAACACGGAAGCCAGTTGATCTCTTTCATGTTTAGAAGGAAGTGCTGGATATGGCTGTTATGTCACAGGCTTGCTGTCCACTGTGCATGCGTGAAGTTCTTTGCTCTGTTCCCTTCCCCCCTCACTACGTTCTTATATTAACACACTACTGCAGATGGTAAACATCATTCTTTGTCTGTTCTCATAGCGTGTGAACGTCCGTTCCTGTCGGGCAGTGGCCAGTATAGGCAGTGGCGACTTAACAGATACTGTAGCGCAACACTCGAAAATAAGCAGTAGTATAGACACGCAGACATACGGTATCTTCTTACTCTTTCTATTCTTGTGTGCTGTGCGATGTAAGCGCAGATCAAAGAACAACACATGGTCAAAAACTTTTCGGGGCCCTCAACTACGGCGTCTCTCATGATCATATCGTGGTTTTAAGTCGCAAGACCCCAGATATTATTATATACATTCCTCTCTTCATTCGTACTTCGCCATAAATATCGCGTCCTTCAATAAGGAACGTCACAACCCTAGAAAAAGGGGCTGTGGAATGAAAGCACAATAACGAAGCAGCACGCATCTCAAATGAACTTGATTGTATGCGGCCACGATGGTTCTTTGCATGGTCATGGTCGAGGACGCAGCGCTGGTTTAAATAATCTGGCTCATTCCAAAAGACGGGGCTTGCAGACACGGACACATGAACGAAGTCCAGGCACCCAAACGCCGACTAAAGACCTAAAGGGCGCACAATATCCGAAAATAAAAAATGCACAAAAAATTCTGTGTGCATGCCCATGCAATGGACGTATACCTATCACTCCGGCACACGTGGTGGTCTACGTGAGAGAAGTGTTAAGGCATTTAATGCCTTCCTTTTTTACCCTAATCGACGGTTGACTCACGCACGCGCTATTTCTATTACTGATATGTCATGCCTCTATCACTAGACGTGTTTCTTCATTCCTATGCTGGTCCAGAACTGTGCATTAATCGAATTTAATCAAGCACTTATGCACTCCCGGCAGTGTGAAGAAAGACAAGCAGGTGAGCCTCCCGTTAGTAATATGTTATGTTACAGTAATATCTGTTTATCACCGCGGCCCGTCTGTTGTATACGTAGAAGCTGCTGCAGCTGAAAGGAACCTTACGAACCACACCTGCACGGTGATCGGTGAATTGGTTGGTGTGCTTTACGAAAGAGATGATGATTTGTGGGGTTTAACGTCCCAAAACTACTGTATGATTATGAGAGACGCCGTAGTGGAGAGCTCCGGAAATTTCGACCACCTGGGGTTCTTCAACGTGCACCCAAATCTGGGTACACGGGCCTACAACATTTCCGCCTCCATCGGAAATGCAGCCGCCGCAGCCGGGATTTGATCCCGCGACCTGCGGGTCAGCAGCCGAGTACCTTAGCCACTAGACCACCGCAGCGGGGCTACGAAAGAGCTGTCAGTCCGTGCCTTGTCTATTACTCCCTCACTCCTTCTCTGCACATTGACACAAATATTACCTTGCTCATTGGTAGCCTTAAAAAAAAACATTAACAGCGTACCTACTTCCCACGTTTGATTGATTGATTTGTAGGGTTTAACGTCCCAAAACCACCATTTGATTATGAGAGACGCCGTAGTGGAGGGCTCCGGAAATTTTGACCAACTGGGGTTCTTTAACGTGCACCCAAATATGAGTACACGGGCCTACAACATTTCCGCCTCCATCGGAAATGCAGCCGCCACAGCCGGGAATCGAACCCGCGACCTGCGGGTCAGCAGCCGAGTACCTTAGCCACTAGACCACCGCGGCGGGGCGCACTTCCCACGTTTCTTAGCCTTTGAGATATACGCAATGAATCTAAGGAATACCGTATCTGGACTTCTTGTGTTCGTGTTTGCATGCCCTATCTTTTAAAATGAATACTTACCAACTAGTGCAGTTCTTTTATGCTAAGGGTCTGACTCAGTTTGATTGAAACAAGTGCAGCATTTGGCTCAGTTTCGACTCGAAAGGTTAGATTTATAAATTGTCCCAATTGTGATTACGAACGTTTTAAACTTGAAATACACTTAGTCATGCTTTACGTTCTCATGAAAGTTAGCTCAGTTCCGGCTTTTGAATATGGCTCTTCTAGAACGAAAAAAAAAAAACCGCCACATTTTTCATCGTATATCTGCACGCAGTCACTCCTTCGTTTTCTACATCTCTCTCTTTCTCTCTC
This sequence comes from Rhipicephalus annulatus, assembly GCA_013436015.1. Classification (NCBI taxonomy): domain Eukaryota; kingdom Metazoa; phylum Arthropoda; class Arachnida; order Ixodida; family Ixodidae; genus Rhipicephalus; species Rhipicephalus annulatus. Next base: position 59,861 of record WOVY01011357.1, on the reverse strand, counting down.
AAATACGCTTGCTGCTTTTTATGGAATTCTTCATTTACATTGTCACTTAGTTTTGTTTTGTTCTTTTCACGAGAACGAGGTTTTCACCATTACTTATCCTTCAAAAGCCTTGCCCTGCATGAGCGTTAACAGAGCATTACATTTATGGAGGCACCGCACACCTAATTTCATTTTGACTATGACTTTCAAAAGGCTACAAGTATAAATGTAAAGTTAAGCTCATGAGATCGCGAATAGGTCAGTTTCGCAGTGAGCAGAAGCTCCCTGAAAAACTGAGCTATTCGCAAACTCAGCAGGGTGAGTAAGCTGGCAAAGGAAATGTATAGAATAGATGGCAGAGCAATAGAATAAATGCAGTCGTTTCGTGAGCGAAATGCACTATTTACTCGGCCTTTATTTTCTGATCTAACAAGCAATTTTTCTACCAATGGAAATGTGAAGATCGCTTAGGAAGAAAGCGTGTCAATCTGCACAATAACTTAGTGCTTACTCAATTACAACATGATACTTACTACAACTAATCTGTTTATTTCTCACTGGAAAACTGTTTATCGAAAACTATCTGCTGGAGTCTGTCCGTTTAATGTGGGGGACAATAGTCACCTCATTATACTTGCGCAAACGCACTCGTACCGTGATAGAGATGAGCTTGTCGTTGGCATCCTTGTCGTCCTTGTCAATGTTGATGTGCTCGAGCCTGATCAGTAGCTGCGACGCTGAGATGGCCTCCAGTGTCAGCAAGTGAGCGTTGTCGGGCAGTTGTTCCCGCAACCCTGAGAACTGCCGAGACAAAACAGATAATTTGCAGTGGTGAGTACCCAAGCACCGGGCAGAAAATTGGAGACTTCCTCCGTTTGACAGCCCTGCCATTCCTTTGCCACTCTATTTCTTGATGCGTATAGGGAATACAGCATTATAGACACCCATTTCACCAACAGTACTGAGTGTACTTGATGTGAAGGAATACCTCCGTTGATCCCAGGGCTTTAATAACTGAAGCACGTTTAATGAGATTTTCCTAAGGCGGTAACCTAAAAGAAGAGGTCAATTAAAACAGCGCACAGTCGTGATTCTGAGTGGAAGTGCGAGGCTCACAACTAGCCAGCCGCGTATACTCCGCGTCATTAACAAACAAACAAAAACACTGCACCAAAGTAACAGTGATTCATGACACCGTAAAAGCACACCAAGCGTGTATATATTACCACGTTCCTTTCCACAAATTTTGTTATCACTCCGTTACACTACGTTCAGCGCAAACCATCCCTACGATGTTCGAGAGGCTTCGAGGCTGTAGTGGATCATTTTTACATCCACTTCGTGAACAATACAAATTATTTGAGAGCCTACGTCGCCGCTAGCGGTAATGCTAGAATAGTCTATGGCAAGAGTATAAATGCCGAGAATACTTCGCCGCTTGTCAGTTGATCGACGGCCGATGCTCTACTCGCCGCTACCGGTGCCAGTGTCTCGCTGTAATCAAGCTTTCCTTTTACGTGGCCACATGTTCGGCCCGAATAAACCGTTCATTATTCGACCTGCAAATGCTCCCTTCATCCACGTCACGACCCAGTGACAATATATTGCCCCGCCGTGGTGGTCTAGTGGCTTAGGTACTCGGCTGCTGACCCGCAGGTCACGGTATCGAATCCCGGAGCTCTCCACTACGGCGTCTCACGTAACCTTATCGTGGTTTTGGGATATATATATATATATATATATATATATATATATATATATATATATATATATATATATATACGGTAGAAAAAGAGGTCGACAAACGTGCGAAAAAACACCAGTTTTACTAACGTTTCGGCAGGTGGGCCTGCCTTCGTCGGAGTGAATGGTTACACAAGGCACATGATATGATATGTGCCATGTGTAACCATTCACTCCGACGAAGGCAGGCCCACCTGCCGAAACGTTAGTAAAACTGGTGTTTTTTCGCACGTTTGTCGACCTCTTTTTCTACTGCATTTTCCACCGGATCCATTGAATTTCACCCCACCATATATATATATATATATATATATATATATATATAGTTATAAACTTCGAGAATAGTGCAGTATAGGAAACAAAACAATAAAATATTTATTTAATCCTAACAGTTTCGGCTGGTGGACCAGCCTTCTCCCCCACGCAGGGACTGACTCAACAACCCGTCAGGTACGGCCCGCTCCAGCACATATTTTTACGAAGAAGGCTGGTCCACCAGCCGAAACTGTTAGGATTAAATAAATATTTTATTGTTTTGTTTCCTATACTGCACTATTCTCGAAGTTTATAACTTTTATTACGGTAGCCGGAAGAAACTCTGATCATCTATTTCATCTATATATATATATATATATATATATATATATACAAGGGAAAGAAGTGTATAGCTAAGGGCTCGTTTTTCTGTGTTTTAACACAATATTAATGAGATCTAACAGACAGTAATGCCAAGTAATGTTCAGGCGAAGTTATTAGAACCAATGGAATGTAAATAAGAAGAAAGAAAAGTGGATGAAAAAATAACCAGCCTGCTCACGGCTGGTTACTTTTAGATGCGGAAGCATCTTATACTCGCGCCTTGTAGTGCGCCGTCCGCGCCGTCCGCACCGCTTCTCGAACATTCGACAGCTGACGCGCGCGCATGCGCCGTCGCGCCGTCGCCCACTATCTGTGCCGCGCGCGCTTCTCCTTCGAGAACATTCGACAGCTGACAGCGTATGCGCCGTCGCGCCGTCGCCATCTGTGCCGCGCGCGCGCTTCTCCTTCGAGAACATTCGACAGCTGACAGCGCATGCGCCGTCGCGCTGTATATATACTCAAGGTCGGCGCTCGCTCGCTCAGTTGCCGCTCGTCCGTTGGTTTGTACGGCGCGTCGACGTCCGAAGTCGCCGTGAAATGAATGCCAACGAATCCACAAACACAATGATCGACGTCCCTTCGACCAGCGCCGGCCAAACTGTTGGCGGAACCGCTTCCGCATCCTCCTCAGTGTTCCCCCGAGGGAAGCTGCGGGCAATTTTTTTTCATCCACTTTTCTTTCTTCTTATTTACATTCCATTGGTTCTAATAACTTCCCCTGTACATTACTTGGCATTACTGTCTGTTAGATGTCATATATATATATATATATATATATATATATATATATATATATATATATATATATATATATATATATACTAGCAGTACGCCACGTCTAATTATAATTAGCTCGTACGCAGATCGATGGTGATTTCTGCGAAGTGTATTCAAAACCCCTCCACAACCGTATCAGGTCTTAAGCAATAGTGTACCATGGTTGATTGCAGTAAAAGCTAGCAAGAAAGTCTACTATATCTAATACAACTATTTCGGTAATTTCATTTCTTTAAATAAATTATTTTTAGTATAAGAAGTGTCACTTGCTTGCAAGCGCATAACGTAAGCCCACATTTACGACGACAGGCCCATTTTAGTGGCGCGAACAGAGCCGCACATGCATGCATGGAACTTTTCAGGCATGGAGACGCGCACATAAGGAGTCACCTGGCAGCTGCTGTGAGCCCACGTGCGAAAAAAACCTCGGCGGTCGGCTCACAATCTGCATAAAAAGCGTTAGGATACCCCCCCCCCCCCCCCGAGGTATTTTACGAAGCTCAAGAAGATTATATTTCCACGCGCGCTAAGTTACTTCACATTCGATGTCATGGAGGCTCACCCGCAAAAACAGTTACCCTGCAGCGCTCATCGAAGGCTGCACCACAATGTTTAAGAACGTCGCGACTGTTTCAGAATGTTTTTAAGATTATGTGGAGCACGCAAGCAAACGAGTTGATTGATTGATATGTGGGGTTTAACGTCCCAAAACCCCCACGTGATTATGAGAGACGCCGTAGTGGAGGGCTCCAGAAATTTCGACCACCTGGGGTTCTTCTTTAACGTGCACCCAAATCTGAGCACACGGGCCTACAACATTTCCCCCTCCATCGGAAATGCAGCCGCCACAGGCGGGATTTGAACCCGCGACTTGCGAGTCAGCAGCCGAGTACCTTAGCCACTAGACCACCGTGGCGGGGCTAAACGAGTTTATTATATTGTATAGCTAACGTTATAATCGGCAACAACGTTGAAAAGTTGGGTAAGACATGTGTAAACATCGGCGATGCATTTCACGGATGAGTAGATTAACGACTATGATCGCCGCTGTCAATGTGACTGTGTTTTCTGGGTGCATTCACGCCCACGAAAGAGTTTTGTCTTTAACAGTCCGACTGTTGCCTTCTTCACCGTCACGATCACTATGTATAACCTCTTACTCTTTAATTCTCCGCTTGGTGCAGTGTGCGGGTGGCGAAGGAAAGTAATAATAATGGCTCGAAAAAATTGCAAAACCGTTACTTCACGAACATTACAAATGACCTCAAGTACTGCATGGTTTTCGACCAAAGCAACCATATAAGCGTGCGCAGGGTTGGCCATTAAGGTATCTATAGGTATACGCCACTGCCACAATCCTATGACAGGAATAAGTAACCCATGCGCAGGCAGATTCAGAGGGCATCAGGCGGCGTCATTTGGATCCTGTAGCAGCTTTTAATGCATCGATTGATTGATATGTGGGATTTAACGTCCCAAAACCACCATATGATTATGAGAGACGCCATAGTGGAGGGCTCCGGAAATTACGACCACCTGGGGTTCTTTAGCGTGCACCCAAATCTGAGCACACGTGCCTACAGCATTTCCGCCTCCATCGGACATGCAGGCGCCGAAGCCGGGATTGTATCCCGCAACCTGCGTGTCAGCAGCCGAGTACCTTAGCCATTGAGACCACCGCGGCAGGGCGCAGATTTGAATGCACTGCAGTTGTTACTTGGGCCTCTTAGTATACGCCATTTTCACGTGTAACAGCTTGTAAGGCACGGACAGTAGTATAAATGTGTGTGCAGAAACACGTAAATCGCAAGTGTAGTAGCTCTTTTATCAGGCACTTCTCCACAGCGCAGATGAACTTGTGATTTGCCAGTACACCTCTTTCTTTGAATTCACTCTTCTGAACACGATTTTGCATAACAAAATTTTGCTTTATATAGCCGTGTGCTGTCACTGTATCGGTGGTACTTCGGGTTGTATATGTGGGCTGGTTTTCACTGGAAAGCAGACTAAGAAAATAGCACAGTATACGAGTGCCAAAGTCGCAACAAGCTTTATTGGATGAGCGTTTACATATGCCCCTGTTTGCCTATTCGCATTTTTTTTGTGTGCTTGAAAGTATTATCTACCAATCCTTAACCGTCTTTCCTGTGCAAAAAAAACGAAGCAAAAAAAGACAAAAACTGTTATAAGTAAATAAAATATGGAGATTGTGCAAATAAGAATAATAACGTTAGACTCGTCTCAATGATAACGTTTGTGCGTTCTGCGGCGCTCTTCTTGCGTCCAAAAATAGTAGGAGCTGATGTCGTAGCTTCATCCTCATTTTTTATTAACATTGTTCCACATTCTGCATATGCCTGCTGCGTCTGGATTGTCACGGTCCGGATATTGAGAATAATATCATGTCTCTCGGCACTATTATAACGTGTAATTAAGGCTCGTGCGTGAAGTGCTGGGCATCGGGGGCAACAGTGCTTTATAAACCAAACTCACTCGAGAAAATGAAGAAAAAGTTAACTTGGCAAGGGATTCTAAATGGGGTTCCACTTCATGTTTCAACCTGTGTTTGTATAAGAGCCAGACATGGTCTTTTGCAATGGGTCTTTGACCAGTTTCTGCACATAACGTGCAGAAAACCGCTAACAAAGGTAATACTGAATGGATGCAATATTATACCCTCTGAGAGCGAAGCTTGGGAGTGCAGTCTTTCTTTATTTAACTTAATGTGTTCGTTAAGGACACGTGAAAAGATGTTTTGTGATGTTTTAAGGCCGAAGCTTTGTCAGCACAGCAACATGTTAATTTTGGAAGGTCATCATAAAATAGGTAAAAGTCGGCACCATGCTGAATTCGAGTACTTTAGATGTGAAGCACTTCTGTTCATCGTATCTGTTGTGTTATAGCTGGCTTACTCTAGAAGGTTGGAGGTTAATATCACTTCGACTTATCTATTTCTATAAGTTTTTCAGCAAAAAAATTTTGTTCTGAAAGGAGTTACTCAAAAAGAAAAACGAACAGGTAAAGAAAAATCATAAAACCAAACGGAAAAAAGGAAGAAACTAGTATAGTAATGCATAGATCTATCTATCTATCTATCTATCTATCTATCTATCTATCTATCTATCTATCTATCTATCTATCTATCTATCTATCTATCTATCTATCTATCTATCTATCTATCTATCTATCTATCTGTCTCTGCCCGGCGGGATAGATAGACGCAGTACGTCTGGCTGCTCTTGTGGTCGTCTCGTTAACCTCTTTTATACCGAAAGCGGCATAGGATGACTATGAGAGCATGACGACCATGAATGATAGGTCATGGCAAGAATAACGCGACATGCCTGTCATGTATGCCTTTACAGCATCTCCTGCAATCACGTGTAGCACGAACCCGCATACTATGGCCTACCGTATTCGTAAATTTTAATCTGTGGAACAGCACAAAAGACATTGACAACTTTATGAGACCAGTCTTTGCATGGGTTAAATGAGAGAAATAAACACAAGTTATTAGAGTATGCAATTTAAATTCACGTACCACACAGACAGATGCAGGCAGATTTGCTGCAACAGTGCTCGGCAACCAACCACGCAGCATAGATACTAAGTAAATCTACTACATCAGTGGTTGTGGTGGTGATCAACATGAGCTGTGGCGGTAATGCTTGCCTAACGCCTGTTGTGATTTCAATATTGGCTGTTGTAACAATCAAATAAACATCGCGTATGCATTCGTATGACTGAACAAGCTATGACTGTAGCGTTGCTCATCCCCGCAGAATCGATACGCTAACGAATTGATGTTTACACTTTTAGTTAAAGGATACGCCTGGGCTGTAATGTGAAGGCCGCTGACACTTTGGACCTTAAGCTATTCTTAAGGCGTCAAAGTGTAGTTGATGTCCCTGGTAAGCCCATGTGATGCGCACAACTACTCAATTTACGAGCCCCCTTGTAACGTTCGGCTCAGAACTGAACAATAAGGCATAGGCAACACCTCCCTGACTACGTCGCACCACATCGATTTTCACAATTCCTAGTATGCGTCGAAATTTCTCAAGGTGTTTTTCTTATTTGACTGTACTCGTGGAACCAGCAAATAAAAGTTCTTTACACCAACCACACGTACCGGTGTCGTGCAAGAGCAGTACGTTTCGTGACCCTGGCAAATTGATGAGCGAAGTGCCCCGACAACCGAGCTCTGTCCCGGCGGGTGAGTAGGCGTTTTCGTCAAATGTGCACGTAGAAAAAGAGAACGCATTTTGCTGTTGTTGTCGCAATAACCACTGTTGTTATAGTTAGTGCTATGGCGCTGGAACGAAAGGGCGACTACAGATGCTTTTCGTTTCGTTGTCAAAAAGCGCATTACAAGAAAAAACTCCATGATCGAAAGTAAACTAAGACATTACAAGTCCTTGCTGACGTGCCTGGTGCATCGAATTTCCATCTCAAAAGTTTTATGCCCACTAGATTAATTGCTTTAACCATAGCTGCTCAAGCAAAACACCTGCGCATCATATATCGTCATTCAAATATAGTGTTGCGTTGCGTCAGTAGTACGACACATACATCTAGAGCAGGGGACAGCAAGCTGCGGCCCGCGGGGCAGTATTATGCGCCTCCCGACACGACGTCAGAACACGCGCCCCTCCCTGTGTCATTCCCTCTCGGAAAGCCGATATTGTAGATTTCACCTCGAATATAGTGTTTGCCTTTACATAATGTTTGTAGATTGCAACCTTGTGACGTGCTTGGTGAAAATTAAGGTGGCTTCTATTTCATTTCATTACATTATCGTCAATTCCAATCCACCGATTTTTTCTTTGTGTGCATTATCGCCCTTTACCAGATTGCTAGTGCAGCCCCCGCCATGTCGCCTTCATGCAAATCGGCCCTCCACCTCAAAAGGTTGCTGACCGCTGAGCGAAGGAGAAGCGTGAACTATATAGACTGAACCATTGCACTGCACGAAGTGAAATTGAAAGAGTGGGCTGCACTGTAATATCGAGGACATACGCCTCTTGAACCAGTGCATGAACAAATGGAAGAGAAGCTTACATCTCTTCTGGCGAGCAGGCCGTCGAGTGACTCCCTGCCCAGCCTGTAGTACGCGAGTACGGGTGCGTAGACGAGCTGGAGCGCCTGCTGGCGCATGCGGGGCCAGCCGGAAGTGCCGAGGTGCACCCAGTGACGGCCGCGCACCACGGACGTGTCATTCAGCGCCTCACCGAGCCCGCACCCGTCGTCTTCCACCAGTCGGCGGTGCACCTGTGAGGTGCATACAGCGCCGCATGGCAGTCAGTGCGTCACCCCGTAATGGCAAAGTCAGAGTAGCCCTAGCAAACGTGTATTACTGCTTTCAAGGGACACTATCATGGCACTTTAGGGTGTCAACGCTGGCAGATTACACCAGCCTCTTCGGGTAAGCACCAACCACTACGGACTGTTTTGCGATTGCGACAGCGCCAGAAAGCGCGTGGGCCCCGACAAAGTTCTAGTCATGCGATTAATCCGTCTACTGCACGAGAATGAAAAGCGAGTTTTTTTTTTCTCAGATTAATTTTATGGGTAGTCTCTTTATTGCGTTTTCAGACACGTAAAACGCTAGTATGAAAAGCGTGTGAGACCGCGAAAGCAGATAATCATACTGAGAGAGAAAAAAGTTTTAATCACAACCGATTCAAACTGCACATATAACAAGAAAAAAAAAGTGGACCATTTTTTTTTCTGCGCGATAGTCTGACTTACTGAATATGCAAGGACAATATTAAGTAATTTAAATGCGTGAAGCAGCGTTAAATTAAATTAAATAAATGCAGTAAAACAGCGTTCGCATCGCCTTTCATGGACAACTGCGCCTCTGGCGGCGGCCGCTTGCTCCATATGAAACTGAGGCGGCAGTTTCGCGATCATAAAAAGCATTGAAGTACTCTGATATTACTCAATGTTCTGGTCATATGTTGGCGCTGCGGACAAGCTTTATACTACTGCGGAATTTCCACAGAAACTTCTTTCTCGTATTACCATGAGCTCAATCTCTCCGTCACGAAGACTGGCCGTGCCCTGCGATGAGTCGGGTAGGACAGTCATTTGCATGTTTCTAAGCACGTCCTGCGAAGGTTCGGTGGAAAAGAAGTAAGTACGCATGCTGTACCGTGTCGCAACAACAACGTTTTGTACAGCAGTGCATGTTGACATTACTAAAAAGTAAAATACCTCAGGTAGATCTCGTTATGAAAAAAAGCACAATCACCTTCATGTAGACCCAGGAGACGACCGGATAGTACTGTGAACCTGTAGTTAACCAGTTGTCTGATCCTTTCTGTGCCGTAGCGCCTCGCCTGCGAAAAGGGTATCGCTATGACGTTGCGAAACATGTTTGCGTGTCATTTCACAAATATCAGGGTGCAGCGCGAATACGCACATGAAAGGCACAAAAAGATACGTTTCTTTATATTTTTTTGTCTTCGCGCTACACTGGGACGCTGTGGCTTTCAGCAAACAACAACTAATCCAACAACTAGTCAGTCAAAAGAGAGGGGTGAAGGGGCGTTGATAGCTGCAAGCATCGAAGAAAAATATGTATTATTTATTATCTTTTTAAATAACCTGTTTATATCGTGCTCTTCCAAGCTTGCTCGATTTTTATCTATCTATCTATCTATCTATCTATCTATCTATCTATCTATCTATCTATCTATCTATCTATCTATCTATCTATCTATCTATCTATCTATCTATCTATCTATCTATTTATCTATTTTTTTTAGAGTTCAAGCCCCTCTTAGTCTAACCTTCTCCTGCGTAAGGCGTAACCGGATGGACGGAAGGACCGACTCTTCACCCCACTCATCATCATTCACTCCGTGGATAGGCTGTGATTTTTTCTTTGTTTCCCTCTCTTCTTTCCTACATCTCTCCTCCGTCTTCTTTTCCTCTGCCTCTCTCCTTCTCTGGAAAGAGTTAGCAGGCATTGTGCCCCCCCCCCCCCCCAGTTGGCAGTTGCAAGCTAGCTCTCTTCCTCTTTACCTTGTGCCCCTGTGTATCCGTCTATACAAATCAAATAAATAAATAAATGAAAAATTAATTACCTGAAGGTTATCGCGCGAGTGTCGACCAAGCACCAAAACAGCGTGCCCAGAAAAGAAGGTCCTAGGCAAGCTTTTCTCAATCTTTTTACTGTTCATTAGGCTTATGACCGCGCTTCTTTTCCATTTCGGCTTCATTAGTTGTTCATGTTTCTCTATATATATATATATATATATATATATATATATATATTGTAGTGGGGAATTCGCAAGGCAATGATAGTGGGACCACCGCTGAGTGCGAAGCGCGAGCACGAGCTGTAGACACTGGACTGCCCGAGCATTTGTTTCTGTACCGGCTGTCTGCCTATTATCTGGCGTCGCTAATAAACCCCCTTGCAAAGTGGTGGAAGTGTGCTGGGTACGCAAACCTGGAACTTCGAAGCCGGAAGCTGCCCACTACATCAGCAATGCCTGATCAGACGACCGAGCAAGGCACTACCCAGCAAAGCACGGCCCAATCTCAACTAATCATCGTGCCTACCACCCTGCGCCAACGAGATCCGCCCTTCTTCAGTGGCACCGAGGACCAAGATGTGGAGGACTGGTTGCAGCTGTTTGAGAAGGTGAGCGCCGCCAACAAGTGGGACGACCCCTCGAAATTAGAGTATGTCCCATTTTATCTCAAAGACGTCGCCAGCCTGTGGTTCACAAACCACCGCACTGAATTTATCACTTGGGCCGGTTTCAAGACCACCCTCGCAGCTGTGTTCGATCGCCCCGCAGTGCGCAAGCTGCGTGCTGAGCAGCGCCTACGCGGACGTGCACAAAGGCAGGGCGAAAACTTCACAAGCTATATTGAAGATGTAATCGATTTATGCCGGCGCTTCAACCCTGAGATGACCGAACATGACAAGATCAGGCATATCTTGAAAGGCATAGACGATGATGCCTATCAAATGTTGCTGGCAAAGAGCCCAAGTACCGTATCCGAACTTGTCACGTTGTGCCAGAGCTTGGAAGAGATTCGGAAACAACGTGCAGCAGTTCGGAGGTCGACGACTGCAGACGACTCTCTCGCTGCCCTGGCCGTCGGTGGTGACAGCTCCCTGCTGGAGCAGATAAAAGAATATGTACGCGAAGAGGTCGCACGACAACTTTCATGTCTCTCGTATCTGCCGACCACCGAAGCACCAACGAACCGCCTAACGCCGACAATAAGACAGGCTATTCAGGAGCAGGTCTCCGAGGCGTTGCCATTACCTACGCCTGCCTCTCAACCAACGCCTGTTGCCGCGCCACTGACTTATGCGGCCGTCGCGGCAATGCCTCCTGCATCTCGTCTGCCAATGTATACGCCACAACCTGTGCGACCGTCCACCGCGCCGTTTCCACAGCAACAGCGCCGGAAATCCTTGGCGCACCGCTGACAACCGGCCTATATGTTATTTTTGCGGAATTCCAGGTCACGTTGCACGTCTATGTCGTCGGCGCTTCACAGTTAACGCACCAAGATATCCCGACTATTCGTTTCGACCTCCATACCACGCGCCTCACGTACCACCTGAAGTTCACGAACGCGATGCGCAAACTGCTTCCGGCGCCCGAACATTCGCTTCTAGACGTTCTACTTCCCGCTCGCCTTCACCTTCACCAAGTCGTCGTTCCGTGTCGCCTATGCGTCGACGACCCACCTCCAGTGAGACGGAAAACTAACTGCCGCAGCTCCGGAGGCACGAGCTGCGTCATCGTCTAATCGTTCAAGTCCTCGCCTGTCTCCCGCCAATCTTATCGATGTAATCGTCGAAGGTGTACGAACACTCGCACTCATCGATACCGGTGCCGCGATATCTGTGATTAGTGAGAGACTCTGCCGCTCTCTTCGTAAAGTGACGATGCTTTCTCCCGTGGTTTCTCTTAGTACTGCGAGCGCCCAACAAATTGAGCCCGTCGCGTTATGTACAGCAAAAGTTGTGATTCGAGACGTGTTGTACACCATTGAATTTCACGTGTTGGCTTCATGTTCCCACGATGTCATCCTAGGATGGGATTTTTTATCACGTCATCACGCCGTCGTGGACTGCGCTCGGGCCGAAGTGGAGCTGTTACCGTTTGGTGATGCGCCTTCTGTTGATGCGGCCGTATCTAGTGTGGCTAACCTTGTCGTCGCGACGGACATAGACCTTCCTCCTTTCAGCGCCCAGTTTGTCCCTGCCTGCTGTGCTTCACTTTCTGACGCTACCGTCCTATTCACGCCATCTGACATCTTCGGTAGCCGCCACCACACATCGCTGCCTTTCGCCATTCTTGAGCTTTGTCAAGACACTACCGGGATATTTATTTCCAATCCCAACTCGTGCCCCCTCAGTTTGCGCCGCAACGAGACGCTCGGCCACATTCAGCTCATCGATGAAGGTACTATCGTGCCTGCCGATTTCTTCGACACCAAGCCGAATATGGAGCTGAACGCGTTGGTTCCTCACTTTGCCTTGAACAGCGTGTCTACCGATGCATTTCACCATTCTATTGACAGCCATCTCGCCCCGGCTCAACGAGAGCAGCTTGTTACCCTGCTGCACGAATTCAAGCGTTCGTTTGACTTTCCCCAAGCGGTGCTAGGAAGAACGAACACCGTTGTGCACACAATTGACACAGGAAAGAGTACTCCTTTGCGCCAGCGCCCTTATCGTGTGTCACCAGCGGAGCGTCGGGTAATTGCAGAACAAGTAGACGACATGCTACAGCGCGGAGTCATCAAGCCTTCTTGTAGTCCTTGGTCTTCCCCAGTTGTACTCGTCAAAAAAAAGGATGGTTCAGTCCAGTTCTGCGTAGACTACAGGCGCCTAAACAACATTACGAGGAAAGATGTTTACCCTCTTCCCCGCATAGACGACGCTCTCGATTGTCTCCAAGGTGCAGAATTTTTTTCCTCGCTTGACCTTCGCTCGGGTTATTGGCAGGTCCCAATGGCTGAGTCTGATCGTCCAAAAACGGCGTTTGTCACACCGGATGGCCTCTATGAATTTACCGTGATGCCATTCGGACTCTGCAATGCGCCTGCCACATTCGAGCGAATGATGGACAGCATTTTACGTGGTCTCAAATGGAACATTTGCTTGTGCTATCTTGATGACGTTGTGGTTTTTTCACCCGATTTCACTTCGCATCTCACTCGTCTGCGCAAGATTCTACAGTGCCTTACAAATGCCAGGCTTCAGCTTAACCTGAAGAAGTGTCACTTCGGGGCTAAACAACTCACCATACTTGGTCATGTCGTCTCGAAAGCCGGCATTCTTCCCGACCCTGACAAGCTTCGTGCTGTTGCCGAATTTCCTAAGCCGACTACTGTTAAAGAACTACGGAGCTTTGTGGGCCTGTGCTCCTATTTTCGTCGCTTTGTCCGGAACTTTGCCTCCATCATCGCTCCACTCACCAAACTCCTTGCTGGCCCTGCAGATCTTTCGAATTGGACAGCAGCCTGTGACGAATCCTTCGCAACACTGCGCCGACTCCTTACCTCACCACCCGTACTGCGCCATTACGACCCTACTGCGCCGACCGAAGTACACACGGATGCAAGTGGCGTTGGCCTTGGTGCAGTACTCGCGCAACGCAAGCCAGGTTTTACGGAGTATGTGGTCGCCTATGCCAGCCGCGCCCTCACTAAGGCAGAAGCCAACTATTCTGTTACGGAAAAAGAGTGCCTCGCGATTGTGTGGGCGTTAAACAAGTTTCGCCCCTATTTGTACGGCCAAACTTTTGATGTGGTAACTGACCATCACGCACTCTGTTGGTTGGCTTCGCTAAAAGACCCTTCCGGCCGCCTCGGACGTTGGGCACTACGCCTCCAGGAATTCGACATACGCGTCGTCTACCGATCGGGGCGAAAGCACTCTGACGCAGATGCGCTTTCACGATCACCCGTGAAATCCGATGATACGGATATATCAGCCCTGGACCTTCCCCTCTCTGCCGTCAGCGTCACAGACGTGCCATCCGAACAGCGCAAGGACCCTTGGATCGCCTCGCTATTGAATATGCTTTCTGACGCATCAACTTCCGGTTACCCGCGTGCTCTTCGCCGCCAAGCAACGCATTTCGCCATACGGGATGGCCTGTTATACCGTCGCAACTATCAAGTGACGGGTCGTAAATGGCTGCTAGTCATACCCAGCCATATGCGGTCTGATATCTGCAAATATTTTCATGCTGAACCGCAACATGCACACGCCGGTGCGCTAAAGACGTATGAGCGGATCCGCCAACGTTACTACTGGCGGGGTATGTACACGTTTGTACGCAAACACATTCGCTCATGTTCCCAGTGTCAGCAGCGCAAGACATTCCCTCATTCACCCGGTCAACTGCAGCCTTTGCCATGTCCTGCACGCCCATTCGACCGTGTTGGAATTGACCTATACGGTCCGCTACCGTGCTCTGTTGGTGGCAATCGATGGGTGATTGTGGCTGCCGACCATCTGACAAGGTACGCCGAAACGGCAGCGCTGCCTTCGGCTGGTGCTCGTGACGTTGCAACCTTCATCTTGCACCGGTTTGTTCTTCGTCATGGTGCACCACGGGAGCTCCTGAGTGACAGAGGACGCGTATTTTTGTCCGAAGTTCTGCAGCAGCTCCTACATTCATGCCGTACGGTACACCGCACATCAACAGCCTATCACCCTCAGACAAACGGCCTAACGGAACGTTTCAACAGAACCCTCGGAGACATGCTCGCTATGTATATTGATTCCGACCACTCCAACTGGGACGTTGTTCTTCCTTTCGTGACGTACGCCTATAATACGGCGATTCAATCAACAACAGGCTTTTCTCCATTTTTTCTTTTATATGGTCGTGACCCATGCAACACACTCGACACAATTTTGCCATACAATCCTGATGCCTCAGAGTTCAGCCCAGTTTCTGAAATGGCTGAACATGCCGAAGAGTGTCGTCAACTTGCACGGTCCTTCACAGCCGATAACCAAGCCCTCCAAAAAGATCGCCACGACCATGATCTTGTTCAGAATACCTTCCCCGTCGGTTCTCTTGTGTGGCTCCGACTGCCTTTCCACTCTCCTGGACTGACTCCCAAGTTTGCACCGAAGTATACGGGCCCTTACCGCGTCATACAACACCCTTCTTCTGTCACCTATGTGATTGAACCACTCAAGCCGTCCACGGACAAGCGCCGCCTTGGTCGTGAGACGGTCCACGTCAGTCGCCTCAAGCCCTGTTACGACCCTCCTGTTCTCTCGTCACCTTGAGTCGCCAGGATGGCTCGTCTTCGTCGCCGGGGCATTGTAGTGGGGAATTCGCAAGGCAATGATAGTGGGACCACCGCTGAGTGCGAAGCGCGAGCACGAGCTGTAGACACTGGACTGCCCGAGCATTTGTTTCTGTACCGGCTGTCTGCCTATTATCTGGCGTCGCTAATAAACCCCCTTGCAATATATATATATATATATATGCGTTAGTGCGCAGCTCTCAAGGCTCGTTCAGACCTGCCTCTAGCACCAGTCGCACGACCATGTCAGTCGCAAATGGCTACTTTGCAGGGCTGGACAAAGATACTTTGGAATTGCATCGCGATAAGATACTCGGAAGTATTTGAGATACAAATACAAGATACCACAGGAATAATTGTATTTGATACGGTACTTGCCAACTGTATCTTAAGATACTTCATACAATAGCTCAATTTCTATTATTGATAATTACTTTATTTATTCATTTCTTTATTTATCACCATGGGCCTCATCGGGCCTAAATACTGGAGAGGGCATACAAAGTAAAAAAAAAGAGTTCGTATTATGAAAAGTAAAGAAAAAGGAAATGCGCAATACAAAGCAATCAAAGCCACAATAACAGAGTAAAAGCAATAAATGAGCAGTGCTTATGACTGTTTCGATGGGTGTAGAAGGAAAAATAAAACTAGCATGAAAAACCTCGAACGTTAACATAAGAAACACACAAATGAAAGCTGTTTACCAAGTGTAGCAATGTGTGAGTACGTGCGCGATAAATCATTTTTGCCTTTATTTGCTCACAGATACCGTAGAACCTATTGAATGCCTCTAAGTGACATTCCAGAAGCGATGAAAATGAATCAAGTGATTAAGCAATGACGATGTTATTATTCGGCATATCATTCCCCGTCTCTATAACTGCGGGGTAAAAAAGAATACTAAATATGTTACAATGTGACAGGAATGGGTGTATGCATTTCTCTTTGGTAGTACTGCTGGAGTGACGATTCGGAGTCTTCATGTATCCGTATTTATTTAAATTTACCAAGTTGCGTGAAAGAAGGCAAATAAACTTCAGACTGGCTAACTATATGGTCGGCTAGCACCACCGCGGTGGTCTAGTGACTAAGCTACTCGGCTGCTGACCCGCAGGTCGCGGGATCAAATCCCGGCTGCAGCGGCTGCATTTCCGATGGAGGCGGAAATGTTGTAGGCCCGTGTTCTCATATTTGGGTGCACGTTAAAGAGCCCCAGGTGGTCGAAATTTCCGGAGCCCTCCACTACGGCGTTTCTCATAATCATATCGTGGTTTTGGGACGTTTAACCCCACCTATCCATTAACTATGGTCGGCTAGCATGAACACTGGGCAAATCCGTGTACTACCCATCATTCCCATGGTCACTGAATGGTGGCAGTGCCAGAGTTAATGAAGGTAATTTTAAGAAACTCTATGGTGTGGGAGGTCTGTCGGTGGCGGCTGCTGTGAATCGCGCCCATGCGGTGGCATTAACCATTTACAAGAAAGATAAGCGATACAATCGCGCCGCTTCACGTCATTCCACTTGCTGCACGAGACATATTTTCTCGTACAGCGCTTAGCGGATTGAGAGAGAGTATATATGTGTCAAAAATGAAGAGCTGTGTGCACGTGCATGCGCATCTCTCAAATGAGTTGCCTCGATGTAGCGCCAAATGAGAGCGCGCATAGAGCTCAATTTTTTTTTCATCAGAAAACATTGTCGACGTCAGCGATTTTTTTTTCAGTTCTACGTTCTTCTACTCTCGATGCTTTCATGTTTCATCTCCTCACACTCATGATATTCTGTTGGCGCTTTCTTTTTTTTTTCTCTTGATGTCGTTCCTTCTTTTCCCCATACTCTTGAACTGCTTTTATTTTACCCTCCGTATCTCGTTTCCAAGAGTAGGCATTGTCTGGTGATCATTGAAATTCTGAAACCATACTTATCCTCTCTAAGCGTGAACCCTAGAAATCCGCCCTTCTTTTGCAGATGTCTGCCTAAAGTAATATATCTCTAGCACTATACTATCAAATAACAAAGCAATATCGTCAGCACACAGCAAACTCACCAGCTGCTTCACAATCACACTCCCTTGTTTATGTACAAGTGAGCACAACGTAATTTACTCACCTCTGCTTCCGTTCTTATCACATATATACGTTTTTAAGAACAGTAGGGATAGCAGGCAACCACGTCAGGAACACTTCTGAATATATGCTGCTCATAACGTGCCCTCCGAAAGCAAGTGCATTCTATCGTTCTGGTAAATTGCATTTTTTAGCGATTGACCTCTAACCAGACCGTCTTCAAATATATACAACTAAATATCGATGTTTATTTTCGTTCGCCGCGTTAAATTGAAAGGAAAGTAAGTGTAATTTATGGTATATCAAGTTTTCTCACTTTTTTAATGAACAGCGCGATTCTATTTCTTTTTTAGAAAGGGGGTGGAGAGCGTTTACTGCTACTTCTTCACCTCGCCCCTCAATCTTTATCTGTGTGTCCGCCTACTGTGTGTCCGCTGTTGTTCTCTCACGGTTTCTCATTCTGCTCTGTACGAACTTTGATCTTTAACTTCATAATTTCTATTGCTAATATGCATGTCATTGATGGCATTTTTAACTTTGATTTACATGATTAATTTTTTTCTTCTACTGATGAATACTTTTATTATACACCTTGAGCTATCTAGGGTTTTTATAATCCGCATGTGTGTTTTTATTTCATGGATATTACCCGGAGGTCGCGGGTTCGTATCCCGGCTGCGGCGGCTGCATTTCCGGTGGAGGCGGAAATTCTGTAGGCCCGTGTGCTCAGATTTCGGTGCACGTTAAAGAACCCCAGGTGGTCGAAATTTCCGGAGCCCTCCACTGCGGCGTCTCTCATAATCAATTGGTAATTTTGGGACGTTAAACCCCACATATCAATCATCATCATTATTTCATGGATATTAGTGGATCTCTTCTTAAAGTAAAACTGGAACCTGAAACTTACTTTAACAATCCCTCTTTAGCACCTTTCAATTATTGATCCTTATGGGTATTCCATCCGGCGTGGTTTCCGGGCAAATTAATAATCTAGGTTCTCATTTTGGTTTGAGTTGGCTCTATAATTATCATTCCTGACTCACGGATTACGCCAGCATTACTGTTTAATAACTCAGCCGCAAGTTTCATCTAAAGCATCCTCTATTGTGTATAGTCCTCTTTCATATTGTTTAGCGTCAAAGTCGCCATGATTCCGTATACTTTTATTTTTCTCGTTGTAGTAGATGTTTTCTCTCCCAGATGTTAGTAACTAATGGGCGTTTAGTTTTTTTTTTTAGGGACAAAGCTTCTTAAGGCGTGGATCTGTACATCCTCAGGTGTACGTATACAGTAGTAGTGGTAAGTAGCCACTGGTGGCACATACCCGCTCTAGAGCGGTTATGTGTCACAGGGTTTGTGAGATGGAAGATGGAGGTACTTGGAGTGTTCACTAGATGGACGCACGCATGGACGGGCGCATGGACGGACGGACAGACTAGCAGGCGAATGAATGGATGGATGGATGGACGCATGGACAGACGGACGAACTGATGGATGGACGTACGGATGGTCGCGCGGACGGACGGAAGCTCGGACGGGCTGACGGACGCTTTGCCTCACTCATCATCATTCACTCCGTGAATTCTGGGATTTTTTTTGCTCCTCAAATGCAGCAATTGTTTTTTTATCGCTTCCCATATTTCTCCTTTATGTAATTTCCGGTTTGCGCTCTCCTGGGGTATTCTTGCTTTTCTTTTCTAAATATCTTATCTCTGTAGATGTTTTATGCATTTCTACCATCGCGTCCCTCTTTTCTGTATTCCAGCATCAACGTGGTTTTTATTTCTTTTCCCTGAACATTTCGTTTGTCCGAATTAATTTTAAGTAGGCAATCTAAATCCTCAAATCGTTCTTCTTGTGCCCGTTTGCTCTTTCCGTTACGCCAAAAATCGGAGGCGCCTTCGTCACGCCCCCGTGTATCATCAGCCTCCCAATTTGTCATCGTCAGCTTTTTTTTTGCTTCAACTATTGAGGGACATTCTCGAAAATACAATTATTTGAAATATTTTCTGTTTTTGTGCAGAGTTTGCTTCTATTTTTGTTGTTGGTTGGACAATGATATTCACTAACTTCTTACGTCCCAAGTGTAGATGAGCCTATACTCCCTGAGCTTCTTTAATTTCCCCGGCGCTGCTCCACCGCGGTGTTCTAGTGACTAAGGTACTCGGCTGCTGACCCACAGGTCAGGGGATCGAATCCCGGCTGCGGCGGCTGAATTTTCGATGGAGGCGAAAATGCTGTAGGCCCGTGGGATCAGATTTGGGTGCACGTTAAGCAACTCCATGTGGTTGAAATTTCCGGAGCCCTCCGCTACGGCCTCTAAGATAATAATATGGTGGTTTTGGGACGTGAAACCCCACATATGAATTATCGATTCCTACGGCGTTTCTTTCAACATGCTAAATAATTTACCTCAACTGAATTGCAGATTTTCACTGTGCAGTAACTTTTTATATTAGTTAGACACTGCCCCATAGTCATACTGACTTCGGAACATCGCCTAAGATTACACTCTTCTTTCATTCTGTCATACCCTATTATCCGTTCCAAAGTACAGAGATAACCAACTCTAGCTCATTTGTGGCTGACTTCCCTGTTCTTCTTCTACCTCTCTCTCTCTCTTTCTCTATCTAACCGACTTGGCTAATATGGGAGCGAATATTCATTTATATGCCTTACCAAATGTCTTGTTTCATTCATAAGCATCCCAGTGAGCCATTTTCCGCTGTTTTGCGTAGCCACTGAATTTTCTGTTGTCTAACCTTGAACTTAATTGTCATTGCATGAAATTAAGTTATTTAGGCCAATCTTGTTTATTGCCATGAGTGTGACAACGCTACCTCGGTGCACCTCGTATTCCGCGCATGTTGTGATGTAGGCTGCCAGTACCTATATATATACGTTTCACCCAGTTTTTTTCCAATAAACAACAGTTGTGAGTCAGTGCCGTCTTTTCTTTTCTCTTTTGCTCCTTCCCTGTCCTGTATTTTTTCTGGTGTTGCACAGTAAGTTCACGGTAAATACTCATTCACTTTTCCTACAACCGCCACAGTGGTCTTGTGGTTATGATGCTCGATTGCGGACCCGAGTGTCGCGAGGTCGAATCTAGACCTCGGTGGCCGCATTTCGATAGAGGTGATATGCTAGAGGCTCGCAGGTTTAAATGTACATTAAACAGTACCAGATGGTCGAAATGGCCGAAGCGCTCCACAAAGGCGTCCCTTGTGATCATATCGTGGTTTTGTGGCGTTAAAGGTTCACAGCCATAATTGCTTTCTCTTGCCAATGACGACGTAATCGAAGCTATAAGTGGCAATAGAGGCATTAGCGGCTGTGTCTTGTGACTCTTCGTGCAAGTATACAACACGTCTGAAATGTTTCTCGGTTGCATATGTTCTCTCGTAGAAGAAAATTTGGTGAAAGATTGTACGTTCGCGAGAATGTCGCCACTGAAGGATTTGCAACTGCAGATAAATAAATTGTGTAAAGTCATTGCACTTTTATGTCACCAACATATATACCACGCGTTGCAACAAATGCCGCTCCTATCGTTGTTGCTGTTATTCACTGCCCGATGATCCGCTATTTCGTGAACGGTAATACGTTTACAGACAAGGTGAAACTCCACACTGGCATCTGTGCCATCGTGGCGAAGCTTCTTAGTGAAGTTCTTATAACCGCGCTCCAAACCACTAGCTGGCCAGCAATCAGAGCTGGTCGCCATAATTATGGTCGGGTGTATCTTCATTATCTCCATCTGCTTTTCGCCTATGTATATCAAGCAGCATGACACCCTCGCAAGGACAATCTTCAGCCCAAGGCCACTGACCTAGAATACAGACAGCAAACGTGGTGTTCTCTACAGAGCGATTGAAATCAAAATCTGCATTTCAATGCACAGGTGCGCTACAATGAATGTGACCAGAGCGTGAAGACGCAACGTATCAAAAAGATATCTTTCGGGGGGGGGGGGGTGAGGCGGGAGGTTATTTCGTTCATAGTTTATGTACGTTTGTATGTGTGTTTGTATGTGTACACGTATGTATGCACATGCACAACTAAATAATACAGGTTGGGCTGCGTGGGGATAGGGGGGGGGGGGAGAGCGTCATGTTGCTTGAGTTATGTAGGCGAAAAGCTGTTTTAGATACAAAATTAAAAAAATATTTCTCCAGCTTAAAACATAACGCCTTTTAGAACATTCAACTATTTTTAGCTAATAAAAGGGGCTTTTAAATTAGATATTGTGCAAATTTTTAGTTCGACCATCAAGGCAAGTTTTTTGATGCTGAAAAAACAATGCTTTTTCTCAAAAAAGTGAAATTCACATTTTTTTTTACTATCTGCTACAACTTCAGCGCCTGAATTATTTTTATTTGTAACATGTAAAACAGGCCACCAGCACATGTTTTATTTGTGTCCTTTGAGTTTGCCGGGTTCCCCGAAAAAATATCCCAAGTTCGGCAACTTTATTCAATATTGCTCGAGGGAAAAGCACTCTAAGAATTGATTTACGTACGTAAGTGATTATTTTTACAGTTATTTCACTACATTACCTTGTTGAAAATAACATTTTATCGAGTGCCTTAAAAAACGTCTTTTGAAAAAAAAATGCTACTTGACGCCCTCTAGCTCACTGGGCGCCAAGCTACGACTCATAAATAGCGAGGAGAGTTTTTCGCAACGGAAATAAAACGACCAGGGTGAGTTTAGAACTTCGAGATATATGCGGAATTTTTTTTTTCATTCATATTCGTGATGGTCGGGAAAACACTGGATGATTTGGTATGGAATGACCCGATAAAAACGTGCTGCCTTAAAACAATGAGTGGCCATATACAAATAAAGAAAGAGGAATTTCCGCATCTTGTAGTTATCGAGCATTAGAGAACACAAGTTGGTGCGTTTACGAGTCCGCGAGCACATCGCCTGATCAGTTTCCTGCGCGTTGCTGCTCCGAGGCGGCGTGCGTACCTTCTTTCGATCGTTGTTCGTCCATTCGAGTCCGTGTAGAATATGCCATCGTTTTGAAGGCTCGTCGTATACCGCGTGACGATCTCCCGGCTGACGGCCCTGCTTCGGTGACTCCTGCATGAACAGTTTTCAGCGCTCGGTAAACATGACGAACATTTTTGTTCGCCTCGCTACCTGTATGGCCATGCATAGAGAATTTTCTCGTCTATTCTAACATAATTCTTTTACAAACTCATGCACATAATTCTCCTCCGCCTGCATTCGGTTGTCGGACATCCTGAGAAACAACTTGACGTTGTTAAAAAATGAAGAGGTATCTTATAATGCAGAGACCCATTGAAGGCAATACAGTACCTGCTCTCAGCGTCTGTCTCGGCCTGGGCAAAGACAAGAAACAGAGAATCGAAACTTCTTTGGAAACCTGTTTGGTGAATTTTATCAATTAGCGCAGTGCGCTTGCGGTTTGTTGAGCGAAATTTATTAGTGAGTTGATTCATGTTTAGCGTGATATTGAAGATATAAGTACTTTTTTTTAATCGACACACAGCACTGTTCGCTATGGTATAATATCCAAGAAAATCTGTAGGACATTGTCTGTAAAGGCAAATGGGTTGTACAGTTTATGTCCTGTAGCAGTTACAATCCGTGCTATACAGGGCTGCTCAAAAATTCCCAGGCCACTATCCCATGTATTCCCATGGCAGTGTGGCCTGGGAACTTCTGACCCCCCTTCCCCGTTACATGTAGTAGGGATGCTATAACGTTACGCGATACTGACGGTTCTTATCACCACGATGTTATTGCTACCACTTTTTGGCAGAGGACGCACAAGTGGTAATTGTGGATAAATTATTCTACAGTTTTTTAAACAAAATGTTCTATGTTTACAACAGTCTCATAAGCCAAGATAGTTCGCATAGCCCACTTTAATAAAGCAGCTTTTGTCTTGTATATTTCAATATTATTTTAGACGGGTACGAATCTTTGTTCTGAAAAAATAGGGCCCTTTGAGTCACTTAATTGCTGAGGGAGTAAACGTTTGAAATTATGACCTGCTCAAATCCAATACGCTGACGACATTGCTGAATGCTATATAGTATACTACGATGGACTGTTCATGCTTCAACATTCAAATGTAGGTCTCTACGTAGAAATGCTTATAGGGTCATTGACAATGCGTGTGTATTCAGAAAAAAAACTTTTTCTGTTCCTAAATGTGTTACTCTGCGGCGGCACCGATTATGAAAGCCACGTTAAGGCAGATTGCTTAACTACGTGAGAGCCCATCTTCCACAGTGCGCACGACATTACGTGAACTGTGTTGCACGCATATCTATATAGCACGTCTGTTCCAGTGCCCTGCGCTGCGTTCCCATCGTCTCTTCCTCGTGTAACTCAGACGCGTGAGTAGGGCGGGTGAGTGATATCTACTCGAAGAGTTGGTTCTCGAGCCTCGGGGGCACATCACTCTATGTATACAGGGACCTCACTGGACCGAGATGGGTCCCACCATCCACTCGAACTCGATGATGTCCAAGCCTTTGTAGAGCCGGATCACTTGGGTAATCCAGGAGTCAAACACCTGCTGGATCTCTTGCACCACGTTCCCCTGCAAGAACGAGTAAAGACGTCAGGTTTCGTGCTATTTGTTTTTGTTACCGTAAATATGAGGAACACCAGAGGCCTTGTTCTGTTCTGTTCTGTTTTAACTGTTTTGCTGTGGAGAGGTTGAGGTGCCTATTGCCTCGGCTACTCCATATCACAAAGTTCTGCAGCGAAAAATAAAATAATAATACAGAACGGTACTCAAAATTTAACAATACGGAAACGAAAAAACACGTAATCGCACACTGAAACCAGTTCAAATATCATGCCAATACTCAGTTTTCTTCGCGCAGTTCACACAGTCATAAAGTATTTACACGCACACCTTACTATTCTTCTGTCAGTATATACATGATGACATTTTATATATACCCATCTCTGGCTGTCTGTCATAGGCGCTTGTCCAGTCCGGCCTCCACTAAAAAGTCTGCCAGGAAGATTATTGCTTTTTTTGGGGGGATGCATCTCAGGCCATGGTCCAAGTAGTTTCTTTATTGTGAGGGGCCGTCTGTCCAAACTTGCTAGTTTGTTCTTTAATTTTTCGCTTTCATTCGCGTATTTAACGCACTCCAAAAGAATACAGCGAACATTTTCTTCTGCATGACCACAATGGCATTCCGGTGAGTTGGATCGATGTATCTTCTGTAGGAAGCTGTTTGTTTATGCTGCTTCCAATCGAAGACGGTGAATTAATGTCTTTAGGTGTCGTGGGAGGTCTGTAGCTATGGAAAATTTTCTGTGTGGATCAACTTCATAAAGTAGCGTTTCCTTTGATTTAGGGCTCTCAAACCACTTCTCCATCGAACAATGGTTAGATCCTTGCGATATAAAATGTCGAATATCCGCCCCAGACATAGGGATTGCGTAATCGCGTCCTTCCTTCAATGCTTTCTTCGCGAGGCTATCAGCCTCTTCATTTCAATTTATTCCAATGTGGCTGGGTATCCATTGGAATACGATTTTGTGACCCTGCGATGAGGCATATTCCACAGTTTGTGCAATACATTGTGCTATTTCACCATTTTTGTAAGGTGATCTCACAATTATGATTAGCTAAAGAGCAGGTTTGCTATCAGTGCACATCACCCATTTTCGTGGCTCAAGATTTTTGCAGATAAGCTTAACTGCTTCAAAGATAGCCACCAATTCTGCTGTCGTCGATGAAGATTTGTGCGATAATTTGTACATCTTCTTTTTCTGAATTTCGGGTATAAAGACCGCACAGGCTGACGCTTCTTCAGTGCATGATCCATCTGTATATATCTTCGTTTTTTCATTATGCATTACATGAAGCTGATAAAGTACCAACTGTGCCGCTACTAGAGGTGTCATGTCTGCTTTCTTCTCTATGCCGTCTATTTCACGGATAAAGTTGAGAAGTGGCAGTGTCCAAGGTGGTTTTGAAGGTTTCCATTGTTTAAATTCTGGTACTACTGCTTAAAATGATGATATAGTATCCTGTAATCTCGTAACTCTCTTGGAAAAGCATTCAGCAGGCGAGTACAGACACTGACTGGTGGTACTGCTTTAGTGGGTATCTGCACTACATTAGACGCTCAGGAAAATTGTCTTGCTCTTCAATCACCTTTGATTTATTTTTTCTCGTCAGGATGTTTAACTTTCAAGTGCAGATTGTCCAAACCGGCCTCGAGCTCCCTAAACAGTGATGATTGGGTGGCACAGAAAATTCTCTTATGCAGGCCCTACGGGTATACTGGGAAAAGTGGAAAAATTTGTGAGCGTAACATTCTTTAAGCCATTGAGTCGGTCATCTTGAAGGGGAACAATTGGCGCAAAGCGACGGGGACGTGAACACCGAATGGCGTATACACGTCCCGTCACTCTCTGTACCCGTCATCGTCACTTTGCGCCATTTGGCATCTGAAGCTGCTACATCCGACACTGCACTTACACTCCGCCCTGAAGCATACGACACACCAAGATATCCATTCCGCTATTCGAAGTTCCATATCTTCGCCAAGTGGGGATAATTTAGCTGTTTCGCGGAGGCCTGATCCCTCAATTTGACACCTATTTTACCAGCATTTTTAGAGGAAAGTGTAAGCTCCACAGCAGCACATAATAGAAATTTCTAGGTTGTCCGAAAAAAAATGAAAGGAGCTTCGCTTTAAAGATTGCACTGCATATCCAAAGGCCTGATCATCCTTGACAAAAACCCGATGCTGGAATAGCCTCAAAATGCAATGCATGATTCCACTGTACCAGAGCTGTCTAATGCTAAGGATATTACCACCTGTGTGTCCCCTTTAATATGAAAGGGCTTGAAGGTACATCCACGCGTCTCTCTTCTCTTTCATGGCCCACCATGATAAAATGGTAGGTAAGGTGTCGTGCTGATAATCAGGAATGCGCGGGTTCAATTTCCGGCTACGGTGGCCGCATTTCGATGTGGATGTGGTGCAGAAACACCCATGCATTTAACTTATAGGTTCGCTTCGAGGAACCTAGATTGTCAAAATTATTTCGCAGCCCCCACCCCCCCCCTTTAGCGTGTTTCAATCATATAAACAAAAGAATGGTGGTTTCAATTGCTCGTTTTTTAAAACACAGTAATTTGAACTAACAGGCAATGATGCCAAAGAAAGTATAAGAGATATATTTAGCAATAATTGAGATGTAAATGAAAAGAAAGAAAATGGACATAAAGATAACTTCCCGTGGGCAGGGACCAAGCCTACAGCATTCGAATAACGTGTCCGGGGCTCTAACAACTGAGACATACAGCAGCGGTCGTCCCCTCGTCTCTGCCGCCAGAAAGTTATATTTTCGTACTATTCACTTTTTTCACATTTACACCACAGTTATTACAAATAGCATCACCAATATTTGCCTTGACGTCCTTGTCTGTTATTTCTAATTGCATCATAAATATTGTAGTAGCTTACAATGTGAAACTCCTCGAATAATTTTCACCGTTATCCTGTCCGAGGCGTTAATGGGAGAAGAAGTCCACGTCTTTCAGAACGTGCAGTGTAAAAAAAAAACTTTCAGCAATGGATAAAATGGAAGCTACGAATTGAGATGACCTCAGTGATTTGCGGCCCATTTCGCGCCGGGATCGAATACGTGCCTCATTTCCAATGAAGGCAACAATTATTGAGGCCCGTGTACTTTGATTAGGTGCACGTTAAAGAACCCGAGGTGGTCGAAATTAGTGAAGTTCTTCACTACGGTCTTTCTCGTAATCATATCGTGGTTTTGTGTCGGTAGACACAAAACCACAATATGACTTCAATCAGTCGATGAAATATATTATTATTATTATTATTATTATTATTATTATTATTATTATTATGAGGTCTGGGTTGAGACAGCGTTTATTCCGCCCAAGGGCTCAGCGGCGAACGGGCAGTCTGAGACCGAGCGTGCACACACATGATGATGGTTGTGGTGACACCCAGTGAAGATGAGGACAGAGACCCAGGTGGATGATGATGATTATGATACTGCATATATGAAAAGAAGCGCATGACGAATGCCCACACTATTTCCCCCCACATCGAAGCGGCCAACCTGGCCGTAGAAAGTCAATGTGACAGAGAACGTCGCCTGAGAGGCGTCATGCGAGACACGTGCACGATCTCGGTTGTGCGGTCACGGCGGTCTGTTGGGACGACAAGTGGGGTCACACGATAATGAACAGGTGAAGTCTGCTCGATAACTATGTAAGGCCCAATGAAGTGTGGCTGAAACTTGTCACATAGACCAGGTGTACGAATAGGTGTGAATAGGAGCCCCTCGTCACCAGGTCAGAAGAATACAAGGCGATGGGATGCGTCATAAATGACTTTTTGATCTTGCTGTCGCGCTTCCGTGTGGACGCAAGCACGATCACGACAACGGGCTAGTCTTGAAATGTATTCCTCGCTGAAAGACAGAGACGAGTTGACGTCACTGTTGAAAAAGGAAACGTCGAGGAAGAAAGTAGGGGAACGTCCATAAACGAGGTAGAACGGCGAATATCCGATGGTGCGCTGAACGGCCGTGTTGTAGGCAAAGGTGAGGAATGGCAGAAGAGTATCCCAGTTTTTGTGGTCTGGACTGATGTAGACGGCTATCATATCAGCAAGACTACGGTGAAACCTCTCGGTGAGATTATTGGTTTGAGGGTGGTAGCTTGAAGCGGTCTTGTGTGTTATTCCAGAGGCGCGCAATACTTCATTTAGCACTTCTGACAGGAACACCCTTCCACGGTCACTCAGCAATACACGAGGGGCGCCGTGGCGCAGAATGATGGCGTGCAGAACGAAGTCGGCAACTTCCGAAGCAGAGGCAGTTGACACAGACGTTGTCTCCGCGAAGCGTGTCAAGTGGTCTACTGCGGTCACTATCCATCGTTTGCCAGTAAATGTGACGGGAAGAGGGCCATAAAGGTCGATACCTACAACCTCAAATGGCGTTGTGGGGCACGGAATTGGCTGCAGAGGCCCAGCCGGTGCAGTTGTCTGGATTTTACGACGCTGGCACGGGACACAGGAACCGACGTAGTGCGCGATGCTAGTAGAAATACCAGGCCAGTAAAAGCGACTTCGAATGCGGTCGTAAGTTTTTTTCGAATACCAAGATGTCCGGAAGTCAAGTCGTCATAAAAGGCTTTAAGCACGTCAAGTCTAAGAGGGCATGGTAGTATGGGAACCCAGCGTTGACCATCTGGGTGGTAAATATTACGGTACAAAACTCCATTCTCTAGCTTTAATTGCAAGAGTTGACGACGATGTCACGCGTTAGGTGGATGAGAAGCTCCTGAGAGCTGCTCCATGATACGCCTACAGTACGGATCAGACAACTGCAGCAGGAGTGAAATGTGCGCTTGTCATCCGAGAATAGCTGCATGGTCTATTGAGGCGAGCGCAGGCGCTGCAGTAGAAGCGATGACCGAACTTTGACTGATGCTGAGCTGTGTATTTGGTAGCGGGCAGCGCGAAAGGGCGTCGGTGTCTTGGTGTTTTCTACCTGACTTGTCATTGATATCGAAGACATACTCCTGTAAACGTAGAATCCACCGACCCAAGCGTCCAGACAAGTTCTTCAGCGTGGAAAGCCCGCATATATAGGGTGTGGTGATCCGTAACGATCGTAAAATTACGGCCGTGGAGATAGGGACAAAACTTTTGCACTTACCAGACCACAGCCAAACACTCTTGCTCAGTTATGGTATAGTTCTTCTCGGTCGCAACTCTACTGGCATATGCATCTACTCTCTCTTGTGAAGAGGTGTCACGATGGAGCAGAACAGCACCTATACCACGGCCGCTAGCGTCCGTATGTAGGATGGTCGGTGCGGCCTCATCAAAGTGGCGGAGTAAAGGTTCGGACGTGAGGGCACACTTTGAAAGGTCGAATGCTGTTCAACACTTTTCCGACTACAGAAAGGGCACGTTGGAAGCAAGAAGCTGGTGCAGTGGAGCCGCTATTGATGCGAAGTCGCGTATAAAACAGCGAAAATATGAGGTGAGACTAAGAAAACTTCGCATATCCTTAGGCCTTTCGGGGCGCGGAAAGCGAAGCACCGCAGCAATTTTGTCCGTATCCGGCCGAATTCTGTCTTTGGTCACGACGTGGCCCAAAACCTTGATAGCTTTTGTGGTGAAACGGCATTTTTTTGTGTTGAGTTGGAGATCAGCGGCGGCAAGACACGTCCGAACGTCATCTAAACGTTGACGAAAAAAATGACGATGTCGTTCAAGTAGCAGAGGCAGGTCCTCCTTTGAGGCCGCGCAGCACGGTATCGATAATGCGCTGGTATGTATACGCGTTGCGCAGCCCGAAAGGCATAACGTTGAATTCGTATAGACCGTCGGGGGTTGCGAATGCCGTTTTCTCTTTATCCTCTTCGTGCATAGGAATTTGCCGGTATCCGGAACGCAGGTCGAGGCTGGAAAAGTATTTTGCGCCTTGTAAAGAATCCAGGGCGTCGTCAATGCGAGGCATTGGGTATAGATCCTTGCGAGTGATTTTGTTGAGCGCCCTGTAATCGACGCTAAAGCACACGGAGCCATCCTTCTTACGAACCAGAACCACGGGCGACGACCAAGGGCTAGATTAGGGGCGAATTACCTCTCGTTTGAGCATGTCAGCTACGTTTTCTTCGATGATTTTTCTCTCAGCAGGAGACACGCGGTAGGGCCGGCGGCGTACAACAGATGTTCCAACTGTGTGGATTCTATGCGCTGTAGTAGTAATGCGGCTCAACGTCGAGGAGTAGACATCTAAGGAACTTGCATGTTTCTTTAACAAAGCAAGCAGCTGTTGCGTCTGTGAAGGTGTCAAGTCGTCGCTAATGGCTGCACTAAAGGCGGAATAAGCAGGCTCACCACTAGGGCTGTCATTGGAGGAGACGGCATGAAGTGGCACAATGCACGCAGGCTCGGTATCCGTCACGCAGGCCACCGTGGTGTTCTGAGGCAGTAGAATTTTTCGAATGTTGTATTCACAGCGGCGACAAGTGCGAAACCATTAAGAAACCAAACTACACCGGAAGCGAGAATGATGTCTTTACCGACGCCGCTAAATGATGGTGAGGCCAAGACGTCGCCACGGTTGATGTCCTTGGAGGTAATCGTTACAATTCGATCTTGACCTGGTGGTAATTTGGTATCTTTCGCAGCTCTAAAACGAAGTGGACTGTGGCGGTCGTCATTGAGCGTGCAGTCCGTGTCGGTGAGGTGGACGACGCGTTGGCTACAGCAAATAGCCGCGGATGCAGAAGAAAGAAAATCCCACCCTAAAATAATTGGTGAGAGCAGTCAGTCAGGACGGCGAATTGAATGTGGTGTCGGATACCATCAATATAAAAGTGGGCTGTACAGAAAGCGGAAGGGCGAATGGTATACCCCTGCGCAGCAACCAACGTGGGTCCATCGTAAGGGGTCCTCACTTTTTTCAGACGTTGGCCTAAATCGACGTGCATATCAGAAAATGCCGCACCCGTGTCCACCAGAGCATCCACGTACGCTCTTTTTCACTACCACCGAAATCATGTTCCACGGGCCTGATGGAGGAATATCAGTCCTAATTCAGGATGCAGTTTTTCCCCCAGAAACTGCATCACTTAGTTTTCCGAATGACTTAGTGACGAATGAGGCAGGCCGAAGTGGGGAGGAGGAGCGGCGAAAGGTTGATGGTGAACGGCGTCTGGAGTTCCGGCTGTTCCGAGGTGCACTCGATGCGGGCGGAGAGGGAGACTGGTGTGGAGGTGATGTATGGCGTCGAGCTTGATAGTACACACCTCGTTCACACATGTTGTAACCGTGGCGTTCGTCTTGCTGGCGCTTGCGGCAGAAACGAGAAATGTGGCCGCGATACCCACAGTAATAGCAGACAGGGCGGGACGACCGCCATGGTGGGAAGTAGAAGGAGTTAGGGGCACTTGGAGATAGCGCGCTCAGGTGGGCCGAAGAAGGGTCAGGTGGCATCGAACAGTAGTTGACCGGGAGAGCGGCAGCAACCGGCGCGTAGGATGGTTGCGGCAATGTCACGTGTACGTTTCTCGGAGGCGCGGCAGTGACTTGAGCGTAGATTGATATGGTGCGAGAAACAGGTGGTTGTACGAGATTAGGTTCGGTCATGAATGTTAGTTCATCCCTGATGAGGTCACGCAAAGGAACTCCCGAAGACTGTGTTGAACTAGGTGAAGAAGGTGTGAAGCCCATAGACCGCAATTCTTCTCGTATAATGCCCCGGATGAGGTCACGCAGATGGCCTTCGGACGTGGAGTGGTGGTCGCCAATGCCCGTTTGGAAACGAACGGAGTCCAGCGAATCAAGGCGCTGGCATGTCACGATGACGTCAGCGATGGTAGCTGGATTTCGCACAGCGAGGGCAATAAAATCAACAGGTCCAATGCCTTTCAAGATGTGGTGTACTTTGTCCGATTCTGGCATAGATGAATTGACACGCCGGCACAGTGAAA
This sequence comes from Rhipicephalus annulatus, assembly GCA_013436015.1. Taxonomy (NCBI): domain Eukaryota; kingdom Metazoa; phylum Arthropoda; class Arachnida; order Ixodida; family Ixodidae; genus Rhipicephalus; species Rhipicephalus annulatus. The sequence continues at coordinate 27,823 of WOVY01011357.1, read as the reverse complement.
GGACATCCTCAATGTAGGAAGTGAAATATTCGCCGGGATGTTGTCGGCGAGTATCGAGGGTCCTCTTTGCGACGGCGGAACGAATGGCCGTGTTTCGTGCTTATCAAGAACCGATGCCAGCCGTCTCCCAGCGAAGAATCGCCTTGGTTTATTGTGCGCACGTTTCATACAGTGCAAGGCGGAGAGAAGGAAACAGATAGCGTGCGCAGTAGACTGCCTGCGCACGCGCGCTCGCTCAGGCGCGCCTAAACACGATACATCCTCCTTTCTCTGAAGGAAAAACAAAATAAACATCAAGAGAGAACGTAACTACGGAATTTGCACAAAATTGTCATTGTAGCCTAGTCGACGAGGTGCTCTCCTATCTTGGGTCGATCTTCTGGGCACTTGCGGCTCCTCCGAACGCGGGACCAGAGGTGGAGCTTGCTCTATTGGTGCATCGGCGTTCTCATCGGCCAAGTCTTCGGCGGAGGGGTGGAAGGGCTCAGTAGTTGCGAGCAGGTGCTGTCGATTACGCCGAAAAACGTTGCCGTCTTCCGTGACGACGTGGTACGACCTCGGTCGCGTCATGCTGACCACCTTGGCCTTTGTTGCCCAGTTCTTACCACGTATGCGGGTGACTTGCCCTTCAGCTAATGGCTTCAGTGGATGACCCGTTCGGCGTGCACAGCTGTGTTTCTGTACGGCCATGTGTGGGACCTCGTTGAAATCGGGCAGGGGCGTGCGTAGCCGCCGACCTTGAAGCAGCTCTCCTGGGGACCGGCAGTCGTCCAATGGGCTGGCCCTGTAATTCAAAAGTCCCAACCAGAAATCATTGTTTCCTTCCTTCGTCTTTTTCAGAATTCTCTTCACTATTTTCACTCCTTTCTCTGCCAGACCGTTTGATCACGGAAACAAGGGACTCGATGTGGTATGCTTGAAGTCAAACTTTCTTGAGAATGCTGCAAACTCTCGGCTAGCAAATTGCGGCCCATTGTCGGTGCACACTTCCGCCGGTATTCCGTATCGTGAAAATATCGCGCTTAGCTTTTCGATAACTGTAGCAGCCAATGTGTCGTACAGAGGCTCTAAATCTGGAAAATTGGATAGCGAGTCATACGCACACAGGAATGCTTCGCCGGCGTAGTGAAAAATGTCGACACCCACTCTAAACCACGCATGCTCCGGCACGGGTCTCATCATGAGAGGCTCACTTTCTTGTTTGTAAGAATATTTTCTGCAAGTTGCGCAATTCTTGACAACCTGTTCGACGTCTGCGCAAAGTCCTGGCCAGAAAACAAAACGGCGGGCTCGGGATTTGCACTTGTTTATTCCCATATGCGCATCATGAATCCTGTTCAACATCTCACGGCGCATGTTTTGCGGTATAACAGCTTTGCATCCTTTGAGCAATACGCCGTTGACCACCGAGAGTTCTCCGGCGAAGGGTTTGAGTTCTCCGTCCACGGGTTGCCCGTTTTGCAGGCACTCAAGGACAGTTCTCAAGTACCTGTCGTTTTGAGTCTCCCTTGCCAGTCGTACTTGCGTGGCCTCGCTGATCAGTGCCTGCACAGTTGTAACGGCATGAATCTCGACGTCTTAGTCCGCCTCCTCGTCTGGTGGTCCAACGGAAGCCCTCGACAGCAGGTCGGCCAAAACCAATTCTTTACCGGGGACGAACTGCAGGTGGAAGCGGTATTTCAGCAAACGCAAAAAAACGCTGCAATCTCGGTGGCATGTCGCCGATAGCTTTCTGTGCGATAGCAATCAGCGGGCGGTGATTCGTTTCAAGTGCAATGGTACGCCCGTACGCAAAGTAATGGAATTTCTCGCACCCGAAAACAACAGCCATCGCCTCCTTTTCGATCTGGGAATACCTTTTCTGGGCCTCGGTCAACACGCGCGAGGCATAAGCGACTGGCTTCCACGCGTTATCATAACGCTGCATTAGCGTGGAACCTATGCCATTCTTCGACGCATCGGACGTTATCTTTGTGTCTCGCTCAGGATCGAAAATTGCAAGCACCGGCTTCTTGCTCAAACAGGCGCAGAGTTGTTCCCATTCCTTGGCGTGATTGGCATTCCATTCGAACGCGGCATCTTTTTTCACTAGCTGTCGCATTTGCAGGGTCTTCTCAGCTAGTGCTGGGACGAACTTGGAAAAATAATTCACCACGCCTAGCATGCGTTGTACGCCATGCTTGTCAGTCGGTGGTGGCATATTCCGCATAACGTTTATGGATTCAGGGCTTGGCTGTATTCCTTTTGCGGATATGATATCGCCGAGGAAACAAACTTCGGACACTCCTATGTCGCACTTTGCGGCATTGATTGTTAGCCCCGCTTTTAGCGCTGCTTCCAAGACAGCCCGAAGCCTTTCATCGTGCTTGTCCCTCGTCGCGCCCCAAATAATAATGTCGTTGACGTACACACGTTCACCTGGTATGGACTCGAAAATCTGACTAACCGTTTTTTGAAAAGCTTCCGACGCCGAGGCTATTCCGAAGGGAAGTCGCAGAAAGCGATAACGCCCAAATGGAGTGGCAAACGTGCATATTTTTGAAGTCTCTTCGTGCAGCGGTATTTGATGAAACCCTGAAGTTGCATTCAAGCGAGAAAAAATGGTTGCGCCCGCAAGCTCAGCCTCAATATCTTCTCGGCGTGGCATTTCAAAATGTTCTCGCTTTAGGCATTCATTAATTTTTCTGGGGTTCATGCACACTCTCAATTTGCCATCCCTTTTCCTGGTAATTACCAAAGGACTCACCCAGTCCGTAGGCTCTTGTACCTTGGCCCCGATGCCTGCCTTTTACATGCGGTCGAGTTCCTATTTGAGGGGCCCTTGTAGTGCCAGGGGCACCCGTCGAGCTGGCTGGATGACAGGAACGGCGTCGTCCCGCAGCACCATCCGGTATTGCCGTTGAAGACATCCCGTGCCGCTGAACACTTCTTGGAACTGCTTGACGACTTGCTCACTTGTAGTCGTAGAAACTGCGTTCACCAAGCGTGAAAACAAGCTGAGCAGCTCACTTGCTTGTAGTCCTAACAGCGCTTGACGTCCTTTCTTGACGACAAAGAAGTCGATGTCGGTTGCTTTGGTGGAGAGCGCCAGTTTTATAGTGACAATACCCAGGTGTTTGACGATTCCTCCGTCATACGTACGTAGAACAGAGTTGCTGGCCCTTAATTGCGACCTGAGCTGCAATTTTTATACACACTGTACGGCAGCAGATTTGCTTGGGCGCCAGCGTCGACTTTTAGGTGTAGTACATGATGACCGACATGGGCTTGAACGATCCAGTCTTTTTACTGCAAAATGGCATCTACAGATACTTCCAGAATCTGGAAATCTTCGTCGCTGTCCTCAACTTCAGCGACCTGCTTGTTGGTTTTGCAGCGGACGGCAAAGTGATTTTTTACCCCGCATTTTCTGCACATGCGTCCAAATGCTGGGCATTTCCGAGGACCATGCATTCGCCCACACCTCTGGCACTTAAACTCAGCGGGTTGTTCAGCGCCTCTAGGCCTCGCCTTAACTGGATCGACTTGTCGCTCTCGGGTCCACATGTCATTTCGGGCGGCGGAGACTTCGGCATCTTTGCATATAGCTGTTCTGCTGTCGCAAGAGTCAGCTTGTTCTCACAAAGAAGCTTTTCGCGTACTTTGTCACATTTTGTTCCGAACACAAGCTGATCCCTAATCATTGATTCCGTCATTGTGCCAAAGTTGCAGGACTGCGCCAGCTTTCTCAGGTCTCTTAGAAAGTGTTCCGTAGGCTCGCCTTCGTCTTGAACGCGTTTACGAAACACGTAGCGCTCATGCACTTCATTTAGCTGCTCGGCAAAATACTCATCGAACTTCTTGATTACTGTGGCGTAATCATTCCGGTCCTCACCTTGGTCGAAGGAGAAGTTGTTGTACACTTCGAGAGCGTCGTCGCCGGCTATGCTGAGCAGCAGTGCGAGCTTGTTGGGACCCAGCGTTGGTGCTTCCTTGGATGCCGCTGGCGCTGAAGCAGTCAAATACAGCTCCAACGTTTGCTTGAAGAGGCGCCAATTCTTGCTAATATCGCCATTCAGCCGCAGATGCTCGGGCGGTTTCAGCGAAATTTCCATACCGCTTCCGTCCAGTTCCGCCGTGGTCGTGGTAGCGTCTTTCAATGCCGAGACTCGCCCGTGGCCACTTCTGACACCATGTTTCGTGCTTATCAAGAACCGATGCCAGCTGTCTCCCAGCGAAGAATCGCCTTGGTTTATTGTGCGCACGTTTTATACAGTGCAAGGCGGAGAGAAGGAAACAGATAGCGTGCGCAGTAGACTGCCTGCGCACGCGCGCTCGCTCAGGCGCTTAAACACGATACAGGCCGGTGTCCCAAAAAAGATGTCGCAGCTGGTGCTGGAAGGTCGCCCAGTCGGGTAAGTTAGAAATACCATGTCTTCGCTACACCAATCAAGTATAGAAAGAGACGTAACAGAGCTTGGCGCTATCGTCCCAGTAATTAGCAACACTCATGCGGCTGTATCGAGCCAGTCCTCCACGTCTTCCCCTCGAAGACCGGCGAAGAGAGGGGATCACGCTGGTGGCTGTGTAGGTAAACAGGAGGCGTGGCTGAAAACGGTGGGGGAGAGATGGCAGCAGTGATGGCAGCAGCGCCGGCAGGCTCACTCTGTGACATGCCGCCAGACAGTGGGGGCAATCGGCGGCCTGAACCAGAGAGTTGGCCGAAGTAGTAGAGGACCAAGGACCGAAAATCCACCTCCACCACGTATGACGTCTGGGTTGAGACAGCGTTTATTCAGCCCAAGGGCTCAGCAGCGAACGGGCAGTCTCAGACCGAGCGTGCACGCACACGATGATGATTGTGGTGCGCCCACTGAAGATGAGGACAGAGACCCAGGGGGATGATGATGATTATGATAATGCATATGTGAAAAGAAGCGCATGAAGAATGACCATAATAATAATAATAATAAAAATAATAATAATAATAATAATATTGTAAAGAAGAGGAAGTACTCCGGCGCAGAGGCAGCAGCATCGAGTGTGCAGCAGCGGCTCGAGCTCGGAAATTGCGGCTGGTGCATCGCCTTCCAAGCCTTCCAAGCATCAACCCTTCTGCTTAATAAATCTCCTTTATAATATAATAATAATAATAATAATAATAATAATAATAATAATAATAATAATAATAATAATATTGTGGCAAAGCCTTCGAACAGTGGGTCGTCCTCTCCAGCGCCTTCTAGTGGGTCGCCCTTTTCAGGTCAGTGGTTGCTCACATGTTTTGACGGGATTTGAATGGCGTAGGCTGCCCTTCCCAGACGTTTCACCCCTGGAGAAGCCGAGTGTCGGGCCGGGGGACGCCTGTGCCCATTTGGAAAACTGGTGGGTGACCGGCGGTAACGCGGGTTTGAACCCACGACCTCCCGCAGCCGAAGCGGACACTCAACCACGAGGCCACGGCTACGGTAAGTCATTCGTGCGTGAGGAAGTTGCCCGCCAGGTTTCTTTACTGGCTTTTGCTTCCCCGCAACGTGCTCAACAGCCGTCAAGCACACTTCTGCCTCCCCTCCGCCAAGCCATTCAGCAGGAAATCGCGGAGGTCGTTCCTGAATACCACCAGCCGCCTCCAGTATCTACACCACTCAGTTACGCCCAAGTTGTCGCCAGGCCATCCCCACAGATTCCTGTGACTGGCCCCCTTGGTTACACCGAAACCATCGCCAGGCTCCAGGCCTTCGGAGAAACTGTGCCACCTACATATCCCGACGCCATCCACGTGCCCCGTGTGCCGCCCACTATGCAGTTATATCAGCAGCCGCCTCACCCATCGCGTTCTGCGACATGGATGAGACCAGCGAACCGATGGTGCACTGCTGACAATCGCCCCATCTGCTTTCTTGTGCTTGTGTCGGTCACATAGCACGCTATTGCAATCGTGTGCAGCAACCGCAGGTCCCCTCCAATTTTCCCAGCCAATTGGGCCGCTTTTATGACCAACCGCCGCCTACGTTACCGTCATCCCGCCCCGCTCTATCTACCCACCGTTCACATTCTGCGCGACGTCGCTCACTGTCGCCGATGCGGCCACGTCCACTACAGGGTGACCAGGAAAACTAGTCGTCGCAGTCCACGAGGCAAGGGCTGCGACGCTGTCGAACTGCGGAAGCCCTCAGGAAAGCCCATCGAACGTGATAGACGTGCTAGTGGATGGTGTTCGTGCATCTGCCCTTGTAGATACTGGAGCCGCCGTATCCGTCATGGACGCGAAACTTAGCCGATTACTGCGCAAAGTGACCACGCCACTTTCCGGGCTCTCCCTCTGTACAGCCAGCGCCCAAAGCATTCACCCTACAGCGATGTGTACAGCCCGCCTCATGATTCGGGACGTGATGTATGCCGTCGAATTCATCATAATTCCTTCATGCTCTCATGACGTCATCCTAGGATGGGATTTTCTCTCCCGCCAAGACGCCGTCATTCATTGCGCACCAGCAGAAATAGAGCTGACACAATTCTCTTCTTTGACGCCGGCCGACAGTCCATCTGCTGCAAGCAAGTTACTCGTCAGGGACGACACGCAAGTGCCTGCAAACTCGTCTGCGGCGGTGTCAGTCTACTGCGAAAGTCTTTCCGACACCGCTGCACTCCTTTCGCCATCTCATCGTGTTTTCACCAGAAAAGGCCTGCTGGTTCCTTTCGCGACCGTGCAAGTCACTCACGGCAGCACCACTATTTTTGTTCTGAACTCATCCCCGTACAGTGTTACGTTAGTGCGAGGGGAATGTCTCGGCAGCGTGGAACCCATCGAAGACGCACAAGTCATGGATCAACCTGATGACACGCACTGCCGAAGTTCCAATACGCTTAGTGCTGCTTCTACATCTGTTTCATCATCCGCTGATGTATTCGGTCCTTCCATTGCCGAAAACATTACGCCGGTCCAGCGCTCCCAGCTTCTGGCCCTGTTGGAAGAATTCCGCTCTTCTTTCGATGTCGCTCAACCTTCTCTCGGCCGCACATCCACCGTTACGCATCGCATCGACACAGGCGCACAACCACCACTACGGCAACGTCCATATCGCGTATCTCCCACAGAACGCCGTGTAATCAACGAGCAAGTGGACGGCATGCTTCGCCGCGATGTTATTCGACCCTCTAACAGCCCCTGGGCGTCTCCTGTCGTTCTCGTCGCGAAGAAGGACGGTTCTGTGTGGTTCTGTGTGGACTACCGACGCCTCAACAAGATCACTCGTAAGGACGTGTACCCACTACCGCGTGTAGATGACGCGATTGACAGCCTGCAAGGGGCCGAATTCTTTTCATCTCTCGATTTGCGCTCAGGGTACTGGCAAGTACCTATGGCTGAGGACGCTCGACCGAAGACAGCTTTTGTCACTCCCGACGGCTTGTACGAATTCAACGTCATGCCATTTGGGCTGTGCAATGCGCCCGCCACCTTTGAGCGCATGATGAATACCGTTCTGCGAGACATGAAATGGCACACGTGCCTGTGCTACCTTGATGACGTCGTCGTTTTCGCTCCTGACTTCTCCACGCATCTTCAACGCTTGCGGCATGTTTTAACGCGTCTGAGTGACGCCAGTCTGCAACTGAATCTAAAGAAGTGCCGATTTGTAGCTCGGCAGTTGACAATACTCGGCTACGTCATGTCCAAGGACGGAATTCTCCCCGATCCAGCCGAGCTTCGGGCCGTGACCGAGTTCCCCAAGCCGACATCCGTCAAGGAACTGCGCAATTTCGTAGGACTGTGTTCCTACTTTCGGCGCTTCATCCGAAACTTCGCGTCTATCGTATCACCACTGACGAAGCTCCTCGGAAGTAACGGGCCTCTCCATTTGTGGTCATCACAGTGTGACGACGCATTCACAACGCTCCGTCGTTTGTTGACGTCACCTCCCATACTCCGCCACTACGACCCTACGGCCCCTACACACGGACGCCAGTGGTGTCGGTAACGGCGCTGTTCTTGCGCAGCGCAAACCAGGGTTCCCGGAATATGTCGTGGCGTATGCAAGCCGTAAGCTTATAAAAGCCGAAACTAATTACACCGTCACTGAGAAAGAATGTCTGGCAATCGTCTGGGCCCTTACCAAGTTCCGACCTTATTTGTATGGTCGCCCATTTGATGTAGTCACCGACCATCACTCACTATGCTGGTTGTCGTCATTGAAAGATCCCTCAGGCCGTCTCGCCCGGTGGGCACTTCGCCTGCAAGACTATACGACGTCCGCGTGCTGTACCGCAACGGAAGGCAACATGCTGACGCCGACGCCCTGTCGCGCTCTCCCTTGCCTGACGACAATGCCCACGACTCAGCGTCTCACCTTGCCGTTTCTTCCATTAGCATTCATGCCGTTGCTACTGAACAGCGCAAGGATCAATGAATTGCCTCACTGATAGACTTGCTGACTGATCCATTCACTCCATCCACTCGCGCGTTGCGTCGTCAAGCCCACCATTTCGCCGTTCGCGACGACCTCCTCCACCGACGCAATTGCAACGGTGACGGCCGCCAGTGGCTACTAGTCATACCCCGCAGTCTGCGCTCTGACATATGCGAATTCTTTCATTCTGATCAGAAATGTGCGCACTCCGGGGTATCGAAGACTTACCACCGCATTCGCCAACGGTACTTTTGGCGCGGCATGTACCGCTACGTGCAGAAATTCGTTCGCTCCTGCATAGAATGTCAGCGCCGCAAAACTTCAACGCAGCTGTCGCCGGTAGGTCTGAAACCTCTACCTTGCCCTGCCAGGCCGTTTGGGTGCGTTGGCATCGATTTGTATGGGCCACTTCCACTAACGTCGGCTGGTAACCGCTGGGCCATTGTTGCTGTGGACCACCTCACGCGATACGCCGAAACGGCCGCTCTCCCCGCGGCTACAGCGAGCGATGTGGCCTCCTTCCTGCTCCAACGATTCATGCTGCGACACGGTCCACCTCAGGAACTGCTCAGTGATCGAGGCCGCGTCTTCCTGTCTGAAGTCGTCGAAACCATTCTCAAAGAGTGCAACGTTGTTCACCGCAAAACTGCTGCTTACCACGCGCAGACGAATGGCCTCACTGAACGCTTCAACCGTACGCTCGGCGACATGCTCTCCAAGTACGTCGCCGCCGATCACACAAATTGGGATGCTATTCTACCCTTCCTCACCTACGCATATAACACCGCCCCTCAGAGCACTACTGGCTTTTCACCTTTCTTTTTATTATATGGAAGGCACCCGTCGCACACCATCGACACTATACTTCCGTACAAGCCAGATCCGTCTGAGTGGGCGCCTATTTCTGCTACAGCCAAGCTTGCTGAAGAGTGTCGAGAGCTTGCAAGGACCTTTACAGCGCATGATCAAGAGCGGCAAAAAGGCATTCGCGCTGACACCAGCACTACTGCGTCCACGTTCCTCCCTGGAGCGCTCGTCTGGCTCTCGATCCCTACCACTTCAACTGGCCTATCTTCAAAACTATTGTCCAAATACGAAGGCCCCTATCGTGTCGTCGAACGCACTTCCAGTGTAAATTACTTGATCGAACCCATCGAACCATCTTCGGACATGCGCCGTCGAGGGCGCGACATTGTCAACGTGGAGCGCCTCAAAGCCTACCACGACCCGCTCATAGTAACCAGCTGTTAGGTCGCTAGGCGGCTCCCTCTTCGTACCCGGGGTAGTTGTGGCGAAGCCTTCGAACAGTGGATGTGTGGATGGATATGGCTGTACCCTTTAGATCGGGCGGTGGCTAGCGCCACCAAGCCGTAATACCTAATGAACCAAAAACTATGTGTATTTTTTTTCCTTAAAAAGTGAGTTTGAGGATTCGTACTTTGCAGTGAAGAGTTTAATTTTCACTCATGCCTTGACTTTAGCCACCAATCAGATAACCTCCTTCTAGTTAAGTCTACCCGCTTAAAGTCTATTTTGCCCTCCCGGTCCCTAAACCCCAGTGCTTCCCTAAACCCCAGCGGTCCCTAAACCCCAGTGCTTCCCTAAACCCCAGTGGGTCGTCCTCTCCAGCGCCTTCTAGTGGGTCGCCCTTTTAAGCAAAAAAGAAGAGCAGCTCGTGCAGAGAGTCGGTACCCACATTGACTGTCGCTGTCAAGCATCATCGACAAGTGTCCGCCAATAAACGTCTCAACATTATTATTATTATTATTATTATTATTATTATTATTATTATTATTATTATTATTATTATTATTATTACTTTGGGGTCTGTAAAATGTTTCTTCAAAGTGGGGAGCATGGTGTCTTGCGCTATATGTGCACCGTGCAGTGGTGTAAGCTACATTCACTACCCGGGCTAACGTTGTATACATCATTCGTACGGCATTCCTGGATGATGGAGAACCTTATGTTGAAATAGGCGACAATACCGACTGCTGCATGCAGGGCCACAAGAACGTTCTCGCAACCAATCGTGAAAGCGGAGAAATATATCAGATTAACGAAGGCTACCCACTTCGGTTTTTTTGAGCATATTTTATTCATCGGGTCAACCTAAATTACGCTTAACTCTTTTAGTGAGGGCACCAGGTCAGGAATCTTAATGACATCGCCGATTCACTTGCGCGCGTTAAGTGGTTTATATGCCGCGTACTACTTACTACTACTCGTATTATTACTATGAATTGACGTAGACATCTTTCATCCACTAGAGACCGAATAAACCCTCGTTAGCGAAATTAAAAAAAAAATGTATGCATACGCTGCAATCGTAGAACCTCCAGTCATGTCCCGCCCGCGGTTATGAAGCTTCTCTGCTGTGCCGCGTTTCACTGCCGAATTTCACGTGCACAGATGTGGGCTCGCAATGTTTCCTTTACGCTACATGTGAGGCGGAAGTAATCGATAACTTTTTGTCGTCTTAATTATTTTTACGTAGAAAGACGGCTTTTAGAGTTTCCACTTCGTGGCATCGGACTGCCCTTATGCAGTACTGTTTTATCCTCACTTTTAGATGGGATATGTGAATAGAGTTCATGACGGTGAACAAGGCGGTAGTTGGGCTTCTTAATACGCGAGTCTTTATTGGACAAACTTGTGCCTAGGAAATGAAAATTACAAGCAATGAGTGCTTTGCACTGATAGCGGCTGTTCACGGTCATCGGCCGTCAATAATCTTATCATGGATGGAGCGCCTCGTCTTTTATGCATCAGTGAGTGAATCTTCGAGCGGAATCGCTGGTGCTCGCAAAAGCTCCCGAATAAACTTGACTATTCCCGTCCTGAGCGCATTCTCAACGGAACGATCTCAGACAATCGTTAAGCTTCCCAACCATAGTGTTAATACGAGATACCTGGCGTATCGGTACAAAGCTAATCACTTGGAATCAATCAACGTATGATATGCGGTCATGAGCTGAGGCGGTGGAGCCGAGTGAAGGAACACGCGACCTCTGACGCGACGTGCTGAAGTGGAAAGCGACAACGTGTGTAAAGAAAATGTCTTCCAGCCTTTCGTGATTCCACGGACATGAACGTTGTCCAATCGGCATCTGGCTGACTATGTATATAGCATAGCATGCCATGTACGCTTGTTACATGTAAAGGAACGCCTTGCGAGACGGCCAAGTAAAATGTCAGCAATGCAAGATATACCTTGATGATTCGGTACGTCACGTGCATGCCCAGGTCGTATGGTTCGTCCACAGGTGGGTTGAAGATATAGGCCCCCGATGCGGGCGAGGAGTCGCTCTCTTCATCACCCGAATACTGTCCCTCGTAACAGAAGAACGACTGGCGAAGCATCAGCGTCTCGTCCCTTTCCAGAACGATGACCTCCTTGAGTAGGCCGGTGGCCACGTCAACGATCAGGCGGTACTTCTGTGTTGCGCAAAGAATTATGTATCAAACAGCAGTCATGCTCATTATCTGCCACCCAAGTACATTATTGAAGTGACCGTGAATTCTATATCTCCTGTCAATATATTTGCGGGCCAGTATCTCGCTATTTGAGAAAGCCACAAAGTGTGATAGTTACAGAATACCAAATAATTTTTCCCCCAAGACGCGTCTTCATTGAAAACTGTGGCACGTCTACTGCCTTATGCGCTTTTTTGCCTTGCTGACTAGTGAAAGCTTCGTCCACACACATTCCCATAGCGCGTGGCATAAAAATATTCGCAAGGCTTCACCTGGAATTTAAGCTCTTAGCGGCAAGCTGGATGCACCTTTAGCCATTCAAGTTCCGTAGGACACTTCAGGTTGTAAGTGTAAATGAAGGAATAATCCACGTATTAAAAAAGAACTTCCACTGAACAATGTTCCTCAAGTATATACGTCGTGATGGTAATTATGAAGGGGGTGGTGGGGAAGGTATTTATTGCACCCCTTATGAAATGCAGCGCGTACAAGTTGCCACCAGGCCTATTCATCATCATCCGCTGTTATTTCCTCTGTCGTCTAGCAATCTGGCTATCTCTTGCTTTTTTTTCCTTCTTTATACATGTCTCTCTTTCTCTAAGGTACTATATACTAGATACGCCAATAACATCCTCAGTAATTTTAGACATAACATGTAGCGCCATCTCTCGCCGGCGGCTGGTCACCCCGCCGTAACTAAAGAGGAAGCGCACGAAAAAAAAAGCATATCTCATGAGCCAGACACGATATAAAAATGACTCCTGGTTTATCTTATTAGACAACTACCACAACATTTGAGGGCTAGTTTTAATAACGTGCTACTAAGTGCCTTCGTTTTCAGACAATCTGGATGTTTTTCCAAACAGCCTATGGGAGTGGCCACAATTTTGACGCACTTTGGCCTTTTTGAACAGCGATTGCAAAGCTAAGAGAAGAGATTTCAAAAACTGCTCCAGGTTTTAGATTAGACGATAAACGATATTTTTATTTATATAGTGCTTTATTGTGTAGATAAAGCCATGACGCTTTCCGAGTCGTTTTTGTCAACCTTATAAACACTTTTTGTAAATTTAAAGCTGACTTTTCTGCAATGCCTTTTGCATAACGGAAAAGCCAGCTAGTAATTAGTAAATAGCGTGTTGCGTTGTTTGCTTACGCTCTGACGAGGAAAACGCGTACATGTGCAACCAGGGCCTCATTTCCACTTGATGGACGGCAGGTACCGCCGTTAGTTGGGCGAACATGCAGTGCAGGGAAGCGAACTTGGGGAATACAAAACGTGCCTATTTGTTGTTTCCAAGGCCCGCATTTACATTGGGGTGTGTCAGAACTGCTCGTGGAGCTAACAATGTTATTCAATGCATGTACTTTGTCTTGCGTTTACTTTCTCATGTATCACTCGTATAAAAAAACGCAAGGTTTGAACTGCAGTTCATGCACCAGATAGAGGACTAAGGATTGCTGCAGCAAACATAGAATGTGTCGTGAGTAATATCAATCGTAAGAACCATATTGTGCAAGAGTACCTTAAATGTGAAGCATTCATTAATGAACTTGAAGAAATTAACCATAGAGCTGGAGTGCGGCACTCCAGCTCTATTGTTATTTTTTGCTTTTATAAAGAAGTGTAGACACGAAAATTATACGGTAAATAGACCGGATCATGAGCGTTGTTTGCTTACACGAAGTGCTGTAGTGAATTACGACATAGAACAAATGGCTTAAAGGTAATTCATTGAAACTTCGGACTTTAAAAATTAAGTGTGGCTCCTTTCTCCGGGCTTGCCGCGATATCCATTGGCAAAAGGAGCGTGACGTTAAAATGAGCACTGAATATCACGAGGCCAACTTTGTTAATGCATAATATTATACCACTGTGGTTACGATTGCGCCCTTGCCAGACACTTTTATGGTCCACCATAAACTCTTTTTTTTCAGAAAAGTACAAGATTAGCAAGGAAAATATTCGTTTCAACGCTCTTTTAACCGTCTTGTGTGCGTCTCAACCGCTGTTAATACTTCCTTCCGTTTCGAATGCCAGAGCCTCTGAGAGGTGGAAGCACTCTACTGCATGGTCAGAGTGAATATCCTGACAGTCTGTTGCAATGCATCGAGCAGTTATCACTTATCACTTTCACTGCTTCAGGCACTACACGTCTGTTTCGGTTGTGGTATGTTGCTCTTGTTTTTTCCTCAGACGGTCAGCTCAGACTTAAAAAAAAAAACGAATCACTGCCCCTTGCGTGTACATACAGGCTTCCCCTTATGATTCTGTTCTTCTCAACTAAGTAGGTCTCGATGGAAGTTTTGTCTCCGTTTTTCGCTTCCATCTTATAGGAAATAAAAGGTAGAGTCACCTATCAGTTGCTGAAATCACTGCTGTTCAACCACGGTCCTGAGAGTGTGCTCAGTTCAAGCTCCGCAAGCACATTTTTCAAGAGTCACTTTGGTTTTATGAATAAATTTTTTGTCTTAAGGATTCGACACAAGCCAAGTTAGCAACTTTTATCCTTATGGTACAGTTATGTCGTTTGACCCGTAGGGTGCTGTTCATGCATTTAACCCGCTCGCTCACGCTTTGTACTTTTTTTTTGCAACATGACTAATTATCAGGGCTAGTGCCGCGCAGCTTAAATTCGTATCAAGGCATTTAAACCTTAAATGTTCTAAAGTAACACTAACGCAATACCTCGTTTTCAATGGACGATTCTTCCAGGTCAATCCTGAACACGTCGTAGTTTTCCTTCGGTGGCTGTATGGCTGGAAAAAAAATCAGGAGAAAACAAGAAATGCTTTGTTTTACTTGCCAGAAAAAGAGGCCATCTGCTTGAATCTCGTGGTGCGCCTTCGTTCTGCGCACCCCAAAATAAATACAAGCTCCACCCCAGATGTGCGACGCGCCTGTCATTTATCTGAGCAAGAGAATGGTGCAGAATGGTTTCCGTTCTAACCTCAAACACCTTTTTTTACTCCTTGTGTAAGCAGTACGCATAATGTGAACTTCCTTCGTCGTCCCTTGTTAAAGTGTTTTGTTTGTCTTAGCAGTGAATTCTGAGTCTTTGTGCTGAAACATGCGAGAAAGTTCAAGTTTTGAACGAAAAACAGACACGAAGACTTACCTGTATGGGAAATTCACCGTTACCAATTACGCGAGAAGTGTTTGACGTCTTATAAAAAGTCAGTTGCCATTGGACGGGGACTGTTTGTGCGAATTCTCCCGGAGTGCGGCTGTGGGTTGTGAGTGGCTATAGTTAATCTTGCGTCCTTGCTTTCGGTTCAGCAAAGCTGATCTTTCTTAGCACCTAAGGTGCAAAGCCTGGGTTTTCTCTTGCGCTCTTCGGAACAAGTTCGTTTATTTTACTTTTGCCTTCATTTTGCCCCATTAAATGTCCGAAGCATTACCATCACTTATTTCCTACCAGATGACGAGAACCCACTTCAACCATGATTGCACGCACATAACCTCATCATCTACGATGGAACAAGCATAGAACAATTTAGTAGCACACTAGAACAATGTAGGCAGGAAATAGAAAGCCCAGGGGCGTTTTTGTCCACATGCTGTAGTATACTCATGTCTTCAAGCCCATCCTTAAGCAACTTTGTGTCGGCCGTGTACAATATACATTCTTGAGTGTTCGATTGTCAAAAAGATTAGTTACAGAATGCTGCACCTGTGGTGAACACTGCAACCGTGTCACCCGCGTTAACTATAACACTGCATACGTGTCCGGGCCCGCAAGGCCTAAGCGCGAAAGTGCTTCCACGGGTGCGTCTAAATGTGCCAAAATTACCTAAAGGCCTTCATTTTCCCCCTGTAAGTGCATCGCACACATTGTGCATTCTTTCGATACTAGACATCGGCATTTCCTTAATCAAAAACGTTGCTCGTACGTCTGCTCCGTATATTTGTATGGGACAGCTGATGTACCCGGTAATCTTGACACCTGGTAAGCGGCCGCTCCCACTGGTGGCAACTCCACTTGGAACACGAGCTCGTTTATGGCGATGTGTTTCTTGAGCGGAAGATTCATAACTGTATTTGTCATGGGAACAGCCTGCGGAAAAACCAGAAAGGTTAACCTTACTTGTTGATATACTGCCAATCGAGGAACAAGAAGGAGCGAGCAAAGATGTCAATCACGGGTAGGGGGGGGGGGGCGCCTCTCATTTACCTTTATGGGCCGCATTCCACCCCGCTGAGGGCTACATTTTTGTTCTGAACGTTTGGTATAATACTGCGTACTGCGATAAAATTTTCATGAACAAACTATGAAATTTTGATCACAACAATGATATATTTAGTTTGTGTGCATCCATCTAAATGTATGCACAGTGTGTCCCGCTTGACTCAACTCCCCCCCCCCCCCATCCTGCACCTCCAGTAGACGCCCCACCCAGTTTTGTGTCTGCTAGAAAACCTAGGTCAGAAAATTGACTTTTTTTGCGATGGACTTTTTTGATTGTTCAATAAAGCTTAATACAGTGTACACACCTATTCACTTACCTATTTATACCGCTTCTATACAACACCTTCTCTACATTCCTGCCTTCTTAAAGTCTTTGGCGCAATGAACCAGCAGTTATAATATCCAGATACTTCTATAGTCATTCGTCCATCTTAATAATAAACTTGTTTTTTAATTATGTTCGAGTATCTATGTAAAATAATATGTCATGGGATAACTTGTATAGTGATCGCCCCCTAAGTGGATATATATAATTCTTAGGTGAGCCAGAGTGAGCTCCGCTTTTTCCGACCTATGTTATGAATATGCAGAAACTTCAGACTATATAACTGTCAACTGAAGTCTTACAATTTTGTACTAGCTCCCACATTTGTGAAGACCCAAGGGCACCACATTTTTTTTTGTGGTTGGGCCTCTGCATATTGTCCCACACGTTCCTTATTTTCGCTCTTGTTCCATTCAGTTCTCGCTCCCAAAGTTTATCAGGAATGCCACGCCGTGATGGTCTAGTGGCGAAGGTACTCGGCTGCTGACTCGCAGGTTGCGGGATCGAATCCCGGCTGCGGCGGCTGCATTTTCGATGGAGGCGGAAATGCTGTAAGCCGATGTGCTCATATTTGGGTGCACGTTAAAGAACCCCAGGGTGTCTAAATTTACGCAGCCCTCCACTATGGCGTCTCTCATAATCATATGGTATTTTTGGGAAGTTAAACCCCACATATCAATCAGTGTGGCCTTGAGTTTCCTGGCCACAAGTTCAACCGAATAAAGATTTCCCGCTTTGACTTGCCGTCTGTTACCTACGTCGACGTCGCGACCACGTGACAATATTGTATCTGCTCACAGTGAACTGAAAATAAAAGACCATTTGCACCATCGCACACATGGGCGGGTTAACGTCGTACCATGCGGTGCATTCTGTCATAGATGGCTGCGGTAGTGTTTCAGTCGCAGTCAGTTCTTTTTTTTTATTTCTACTTAGCTGAAAAAGTACGTACGGCCATTGAATTCCCTCTCCATTATAAACGTGACTACTTCTATTCGATATCTTCAAAACATACTAGCGCTTCCATACCTGGGATGCCAAGACCTCTTTGTCGCGTGTCTCAACCACGTATTCATTCTTGGAGGGAACCGGAAGTCGAACGTAGTACTTTATTCTCTGTCCCATAGGGTTGTAAACGATGATGAGGAACTGAAAGAACAAACAGGATACATAAAAGCATGAGTGATGGACCTTTGACAGCCTTTTTAGACTGTGCACGTGCGTATGTTTTTTCTGTGTGATTGTAGCTCTGTATCTGTGTTTATGCGTATGTGTTACCTTCAGTTCAGTTCAGTTTATTCATTTATTCAAAATACAAAATTCGTAAAATGTAGTATGCAGACGATGGTCCCAAAGTCAAGCGACTGCAGTGGGACCCTCGGTTGATAATAACAATAAAATTATTAATTATAACAGCACGTAAAATACGCAACACAAGTGAAAAGTAAACAGTGAACTTACATAAAATAACATCAAGTAAACAAAAAAGGCAGTCAGAAAGCGACACAAGAACAATAGTAATAAATTATACAAGTAAAACATAATCACGCCATAAATCAATAACCTAAATTTGCAAAGACTTTCCAATTTCATGCCCGGATACATAAGAATCGTTATGTAATCATCGTTGTCAACCTAGTTATGCAAGATGAAGTTTTTAAGATCACGTTTGAATGCATGAAAAGATGGTGATAATTTTAGTGTATAAGGCAGGTTATTCCACAATTTAATGACCGCGAAGGCGGACGTCATTTTGCCATAATTGGTGTTACATTTAGGTAAAAGGAAGTTGTGACTGGGCGAATCTAGTGTTATTGGTGTTAGTGAGTAAACTAGCATCGATTAAATTAAACACAAGCTGTTTGTTAAGTTGTTTATATAACAATATGAATAAGTGAAAATTAAATAAGCCAGACACAGTAAGAATACAGTTAGCCTGAAGGAGTGGGGTAGCATTAGAATAAGATGAGCTGTTGGTAATAATGTGACTGGCCTGATTCTGAATGTGCTGTACAGACTAAATATGAATGTTATATGTATTTCCCCATAATGTAATGCCATTGGTGATGTGACTATGTATGAAGGCAAAGCATAAAGACAATAAGGCTTCAAGTGAAAAAAAAGGACGAGATTTGATGAGTGATCTTATACCAAATGCTGTTTTTTGTTTGACCTAAAGAATATGATTGGTGAACTTCAAAAAGGGTCTAATTTTACGCCCAGAAAACACACAGACGCAGCATGAAATGATTGTCAATGAACACTTGTGGAATGAAAGGTAGCATTTTTTGTGAAGTTTTAAAAACCATGAACTGAGTTTTGAGCGGGTTTAAAATTAAGTTGTTTAAGCGACACCATTCAACGACATTAGTCAGTTCTTTGTTCAACATATTGATCAGAGTAGGTAATGATTTATGTTAGATGGAAATGGTCGTATCATCAGCGTAAAGAATAACTTTACAATCTCCAAGGCAGCCAGGCAAATCATTAATATAGATACAAAACAGTAAGGGTCCAAGAATAGAACCCTGTGGGACCCCTTGATTAATTATTTTAATATTAGAATTAATGCCCCCAATGCAGACTGATTGTTTACGATCAAGAAGGTAGTTTTTTATGAGGGTCAAGGATGGGCCAGTAATACCCAAGGACTCTAATTTGCTAAATAAAATATTATGACTAATGGTGTCAAAGGCTTTCGTGAAATCAAGAAATATAGACCCTGTGAAATTACCGTTGTCGATGGACGTTTTCAAGAAATCGGTTAATGATAGCAATGCTAAATTCGTAGAACTACCAGCCCGGAAACCGAATCGACAAGGCTTTAGCAGCTTAAATTTATTGAGGTACTTGTTAATACGTTTCACAAATAACTTTTCAATAAGTTTGCTGATGGAAGACAAAATAGAAATAGGGCGGTAGTTACGGACATCTGTCGTATCACCTTTTTTTGTACTGGGATTAACTTGGCTCTTTTTAGTGAGCTCGGAAATATACCACGTTTAAAAATGACATTAATTATATTGCTTAAGACTGCTGGAGATGTCTGCAATTTGAGAGTTACATGTGTGTTTCCTTCAGAGAGGCACCTTCAACTGATCATAACCCCTGCGTGAGCTTTTTTTTTTGGTAGCTGATCGCTGTCATTCTGCTTCCGGTGTTGTTTGTCACTTTGTCCCCTGACCAATCTGTTGAAAGACTCGTATGGTCTCTTTGGGTTTGGGAAATTCGGGTCGTATTAGTGGTTGGCGCACTTGTCAATCACGTACCTTGTTCTCGTTTTCGGGGATCAAGCAGATGGTCTCGTTCAGCTTGTGGCAGAACTCTAGCAACTCGTCGTTGCTGTCCGGGTTGCGCCACATGAGGCTCACGATTCCGTCGCTGATCAGCTTCTGCGGCAACCATTTCAATTCGATCTTTTCAGCCAAATCTCACTGACCCTGAGATATTATTCATGTTTGAATAGGGCACAGGACGCACTATAACCCCACAAAAATAAATTCTGCTGCCAATTTTATATCGATAGGACCGCGACCAAAGCTACAGAAGAGCTACAAAAGCTTGTGTACGTCCCAGTGCGATTTCAGGTTGTCAGCGTTCAACCCATGGCAAAACTACACGTAAACTTCATGACTGTTCTAGACAACTACATTTCGTTCTTAAGAATAATGAAAATTTTCTTCGCTGTCCGCTATAGCCTGTGAAACACGTATTAGGTACCTTAATTTAATGCAGGAGCAAAATTTCTCTTTGCAGTCAGTGGTGTTACGAACAATTTTAGAGTGACATATGTGTTTCCTTCAGAGAGGCACATGGCGCACAGCAGCTCTACGGATCCGTAGAAAACATTCAGATTTCAAGTTGGAAGTAACCAGCACCATTCACGCAATATCGAAGGCCGAGGCCATGCAGAAGTTTAATAAAATCTGCTATACTACACTGCTGGCTCTGAATCCTTTCTTGCGATGCCAACATTTACGCATCTTAGTAATATGTAACAGAGATCCATACCAAGGTTGCTACAAATATAGCTGACGTTGGTGTCCCTGTTCGCCACCGGTGCAGCACTCCATTAGGCGTGGCAGTAATGGTTAGAACATGAAATTGCCCAAACTTCGCCACCTTGTTCCCTTAAAGTGTTTCAGAGCCCTACTAAAATTTGTTATCATCTGGAACTTGCCTTCGAAATGAAGCCACGCCGAAGCGTAGACATAGCAACGCAATACCCGCCATTTCCACGTTGACTGAACGACTTTTTCACCGCCAGTGATTAATCACGCACTAAGGAACAGTGTTGTGTGCAGTAAGAGAAGTTACCTCACACTGGGAGATGCTGTCTCCAATGAGTTTGGTATAACCCCGGGCCACCTTTTTTGAGCACGTTCCGCTGCAAGCAAAAAGACATTTTGTTGAATGTTAGCTGTTTCTTAACACCCGTGGTGCGCTTATACGCTGCCCCAACTCACGTGATTGCGTCGTGGTGCTGCAGTGTAGCGACTGCTCTCTCTGCGTCAGTACACACAGGAATATAGGAAAGGTTAGAAGGGAACGGCACTCATACCAGTCGTATACCTCGAATTCAGGCTCCATACTGAGGATAAAACAAGTACCCGCTGTGGTAGCTTACTATAGGTAAGCTACCACAGAGGGTACCACAGCGGGTACCAGATCGGGTAGACATCGCGCCCTGCAAAGGTGGTATGCTCGCGACACAATCCCGCGGCCTTGGAAATTTCTTGAGCCCTCCACTACGACGTCTCTCATAATAATATGGTGGTTTTGGGGCGTTAAACCCCACATATCAATCAACAATCCCGCGGCCGTGGCGACCGCGTTTCGGTGGAGGCGACTCGCAAGAACACCCGTGTACCTTGATGCTGGTGCATGTTGAAGAAATCCAAGCGGTGGAAATTACCTAATAGTCCCCCCACTAGGGCGTGCCTCACGGTCATATCATGGCTTCATCGCGTTCACATTCAGAAATTATTGTCGTGATGAAACAAATGCTTCATTTCTGACAGCATAACTCGATAAAAAAAAACATAACTTTCTGGTCCCACCGCGAGTGGAGCCACCGACTTGATCTGGGTGGCCTCTGGCTCCCCTAAATATCAGTCACTCAGGACTCCAGTAAATTTCTTGTAATGTCATGTCATTGGCTGGCTCCTCGGGGCATTAGTAATATCCCTTCTCTGTCTGTCAGTGTCAGTTTTCTTATGTCATCAAACTACTCGGATCTTTTTGAATGGGAAACTCAGATTCTGTGCGGAAATATGTAAACAGCAATGTAAAAACTCTGTTATATCTGAGAGTCTTTAGTGCCTGATTTGTTGTTTTTTGCGCACCATTTTGTTGCTTTACTTCAAAAGACCTGCGTCTAAGCAAGCAGCGCAACTATTCACTATTCTGGTCTCACAATCCACACCACGGCGTCATCGTATAGGCCTCAGTGCAGTTGTGAAGCTCTTCCGGTAGACTTACCCTATAGATACTATTTTCATTTTTCTGCACCTCAGTTCTTTTTCATATTTTCTCAGCCTTCCGGCATCCCAATGCGCGTCATAACGTCAATAGGTATTAAGGCCAATGATCGCGTCACTGAATAAAAATAGTCACTGGTCGATGAAAACGACAATAAGAGTTGATTGCTGGTGACTGACCGAAAAATGCGAGCGCTGGCCGCATGAGCTGCAGCAGTTTGGAACGACCGCTTGGGAGTGTGAGGAATGGAAACGGGCGAAAGGACAGTGGGCAAAAAAACAAAAAGCCACCCCGACACGCCGTGCATGAAATTCCCGCATTTATACAGCACCGACTTCGCACCGTATCTGTCGAGCGTACTTTCAATGATCACTGAATGTTGAAAAAGAGAGAAATCACGCAGTAATGAATTTTGTATACGCCTATAATGTCTTAGATCTACGATCGCTTTCTTCAATTTATTACTGCATGCCAGCCTAGCATTCTACCACTGAGCCACGCCGATGCTTGGAACTTCTTTCTAAAGTGGCCTTAGCAGGCTTGATGTCGGGAAAGTGATCGCGTTAGTTTGAGTAATAAAGCGTTTTAGAACATCAAAGGAACAACCAGGCGTCACACAATGGGAGTAACGAGTAGGTCGTCCAATGATCCAACCCATGAGAAAACTTGTTCTTTTTCACCTATTAACTGTGGCGCATATACCCACTTCAGGCATAATTTTTCATCGTCGTCAGTCACTGCATAAAAAATTGCACGAAATTCCTAGCAAGTGTGTAGCGGATACCACGCTTCTCCGAAGAATAACGACGAATAGCATAGTGAATGCTGGCCTACTACACAAACATTATGATTATTTATGGCGTAGTGGGTACCCACAAAGTGTGCTTGCAGCAGTTACCCAATGAGTGTTTAGAAAAGGCTCTGAAAACCGGCTCTTATAGCTTTCTCTGTGACTGTGCTGCGCCTACCGCGCAGGCCTTGTTTTTTCTTGCGCTAAGAAGGGGATCGACGCGTTCGTTCAAAAGGAGTAGTTCTCTTCATATCATCGCCCCGCCTATAGTGGCTGAGGTACTCGGCTGCTGACCCGCAGGTCCTGGGATAAAATCCCGGCTGCGGTGGCTGCATTTCCGATGGAGGCAGAAAGGCTGTAGGCCCGTGTGCTCAGATTTGGGTGCACGTTAAAAAACCCCAGGTGGTCGAAATTTCCGGAGCCCTCCGCTACGGCGTCTCTCATAATCATATGGTGGTTTTGGGACGTTAAACCCCACATATAAATCATCAATCAATCTTCATATCATCGGCTTATACCATTACATCTCACCATTGGTGCTGTATCGGCGGCTAGACAGAGAGATTGAAATGCCCGATATTTGGTTTTACCACTTGTTTTTGTGTGTGTTTGTGTGTTACTCTTGTAATATATCTTTCTGGACCGCGTTAAGATATAAGTCCAGGCACTTACTTGCCTCAATGACTTTTTGGTGTCCAATTATTTGTTTGGTGGCGGGTTTTTTTAGAATGTTAGAAGGTTTGTCGAAAAAACATTCGCGCAGCGTCAAGTTTCTAGCGAAGTTGCCGAGGTCTCGTAGTAAGCGAAACTCATGAAAAGATTTTCTCGTTGGGCATAAGTTTAGACCTTTAGATAATAGTTTTACTTCGTTTGTTGACAAACTCATGTCCGATAGGTTTACAATCGAAGTGTCGCAGTAAGTGCTGTTTTCTTGTTCGTACCATGAGTGGTGTCGTGGGTGGATGTGTTGTAGTCATATGGTATAACGTCTGGTAGTGTGAAGCTCGAAACATTGTCTTTTAAGTTTGTGCATTTTGGTTTTCATAATCTCTTGGTATTTATTCTGTTCGAGCTTTGTTAGTAGGGTGATTTTCTCGTTTGATAAGTGGTGGTTGTCGTAGTGTTGGTCATGGTGGTCAGTTTCTTTAGTTGTTTTCCACTGTGGTTGATTGCGATCTCTGTTACATTGAGTGATGCCTCTAGGAGGACGTTTTGCCTTGCTACTTCATTGTTTTCGTCGATATTTGTGGGGGTTGGGGCGAGAGAGAGTGTCATTCCTTTCGGGGCTATTCTAGAATTTAGCTACTGCAAGTCCTGTTTTCCGCTCTCCTATTACAGTGCCACTTTCCTTAAAATAAGATAATTCGCTCATAAACGAGTAAGACTAAAATGTCTAGATCGGCATTGCAAGTGTACCTAAATGTGTGTTGTCGAAGTGAATGGTAGATGCGCTGTTTGGTGAGTCGGTTTCGGTTTCGCCAGATAAATTGGCCAGATTGCATCACTCCGCGCTGATTACCAGTGGCCGCTTTCCCAAAATTTCAATATGGCCATGGACTATTCGTAAGAAGGTCTTGAATTCGCTCATTTGACTCGACCCACTATAACACTGAATAAAAAGTTAATTCTGCTAATTCTTATAATTACTGATTGATTGATATGTGAGGTTTAACGTCCCAAAACTACCATATGATTATCACAGATGCCGTAGTGGAGGCCTCCGGATATTTCGACCACCTGGGGTTCTTTAACGTGCGCCCAAATCTGAGTACACGAGCCTACAACATTTCCGCCTCCATCGAAAATGCTGCCGCCGTATCCGTAATTCGAACCCTTAATCTGAATGTCTATAAATATTGTCATAATTAATGTGTGTACGCATCTGAAGATGCCTTCTGTCACAGAAAAGACAACAAGCAGATACCTCCTTTCTGTGATTTTTAAGGAATATTGGACACATTTATTGAAAACTATATATATATATATATATATATATTGTCTCGAACTATACTAAGCGGAATGGTGTGATATACTCAGAAGCCTACGTGGTGCCTGCGCTTCCATAATTTAGGCACTGCACACAAGCGGTATTTTCGAAACAACATGCTGGAGTGTTGTGGAGGTGGAGAAAACTCTATTTAAAGTCGAATTTTTTTTATGCCATTGCCATGAAATTTCATGTAAAGCGAACATTTCTGGGTAGTTTATCTGCATGGTTACGGCGTGATCCCGTAGGCCCAAAGGTTGAAATAAAAAAACCTAAGTTATGTTAACTGTGCTTTTGATTTCTCTGCTTTATCGTAGTGTCTCGTATAATAAAACCGGTTTCTCAGTATGAAACTCGTAATGAAACGTGTCTTGCGTGATAAAATTACGGGGGAAATTTGAAGTATGCCTGATACAAGAAACAGCGCAGTGAAAGAACTCCAACATTAAAAACAGTCATGACGAATGTGATTTTATTTCATTTTATCGCTGCTTTTCTTATTACTGCCATTTTAAGCACAGTTTAAATATAATAGAAGATAAGTATCTGGTCCACCTTATAAGCAGTATAACATGACCCTCAATTGAGATAAAACTATTTTTTTAATTTATAGATACAGTTTCACGCCATCGCCACTGATCGTATTCAACGCATACAAGTACTTTCACGTTGTACCGTGGTCACGTGTAATTTAGTATGCAGATGTTCAACTGTGCATCACTTACTGAATTTCAGTACAGATGCCCGAAGTCCCGCAGTAACACCGACTTGCTTGCAAACCTGTGAAAAAGAGATGAATACAGGGTGGTTGCATAATATATGACGCAGTGAACCGATGTAATTTTTATATCTTTGCAATGCTGAAAAGAAAAGATATGTAAGGACTCTTCATCACAGTATTGTGAAGTAATAGACTTAGATGTGCAATGACTGAATGCATCGCTATCGTCACGACCGGAGAGAGAAAAAAAATAGACTGTGAACGTAGACATAGCACAGAATCCCCCCATTTTGTATGTATTTCTTCAAATGAAAAATCATTTGCTTCTAAAGATGCTGGGTAGCGAAACGGAGCGAACTCCCAGTGAAATTTAACGTAGGCAACGAACTTTACTTTGTGTGTGTCTCACACTTGGTTCCGAAATTTGAATAAGCTTGTAAACCCTGGTAATCTAAACCTTGCAATTCGAGTATATAGTGTCTTAATCTTGAGTCGATAGTTGAATAGTAGTGCCTATTGTTGGTTCTAGAATCCAAAGCAGCTATTGCTCAACACCAAACCTTGTGCATTGCGTATATGTCCCTACGTTTATATTTTGTGTAAGATTCATGCATATGTCGTCAACTCAGCGAGACTGACTTTGTGGCGAACCATATGATCGCTGTTACTTGAAGTATGGTGCCAAGCTTGAAGGAAGAATGGAGCGTGACGAGCCTTCCTTAGCATACCAACCAAGCCAGCCAGAAAGGAAAAACCTGGAAAAGCCAAGCTGAACCTAAGAAGGCCTTCTTGAAGCTATCTCTCTCTCTATTTATATCTTTTCTTTCCTTTTTATATGCAAAACAGCTTATGGTCGAGCTCAATCCGGTGTGCGTGACCACCCTTACTGCACATGCGCAACAGCTGACCCAAGCTCTGCCAGAACGCGCTCACGAGCTAGCGCATTCGGGCCTGTGCAAGAGGCTGGTAGACGCTGTGGTGTCCTCCCCTTACCCCTTCTCAACAGTTATGCTATGGCGTCGGGGGAACAAGATCTGCAGACGCGCGATGAACCCTTGTGCTACCGCGTGGCATGGTGATCAGCCCGCGTGACAATGCTCCAAGAAGAGTTCGGGACGAGTGATTCTATTTATTTATTTATTTATTTATTTATTTATTTATTTATTTATATTTTTGTTGTCTCACCTGTGGCTACGCATTATACGGTACCCATAATCAGGTGTCTCGAGCACGTGGCCGCGGCCCTAGTGGTTCGCGGCTTCGCAGGAAACAAAATGTACCCGCATCACTTGTTTGCTTATTGCAATAAATAACGTTTTGTTCGGGTAGGAAAGAAGAGAAAAAAGCAAACAGAGCGAGAAGGCATGGAGGTTAACCAGAAAACATCCGGTTGGCTACCCTACACTTGGGGATCAGGAAAGGGGACAAGAAAGAGGGAGGAGGAAAGAAGAAGAAAAAAATGGAGAGAAAGGGAATTCACTTCAGCGTGAAGAAACTCCACGGCAAGTCAGAGTCGTTGACACAAACCAGTCGTCCTCAAAAAGCATGAGCACTGCCTCGCGGGCCTGTCGAGAGATGTGGACGGTGCTGAAGTAGCACCTGCTCAGAAAGGGGCCGATCATCCAGTTCGCCCAATGCGTTGGCAAGCACTTGTTCTCTCTGAGGCAAAATGGAGGGCAGTGACACAGCAAGGTGTTCGATATTTTCGTCGGAACCGCTAAATTTGCATGCCGCACTGTCAGTCATTCAGATTACGTAGGTAAGTGTACTGAGACGAGAATGGTCTCAAGTATTTGATTTTTGTTGGGCACCCTATGTGCCCACCATATGATGAAACCTAACCGTGGAACGAAATCTATAAAATTCACATTTGGGTGATTCATGGCAATCCAGGGTTCTATGTAGGATGGCACACGCTTCTCGGGGATACGAGTTTGCTCTGAGCTCGCTCTACTGCAGCCATGGAATCAAGACAGTGCGGAGCGCGTGATAGCGGCGCTGATAAAATGGCTACAAGAACGCGCGCGGCGTCAGAACACATGTTGAACGTGTGCGGTGCTGATCAAGGAAAAACCGCGTGCGTGCACGTCAGCGCCGCCACTTTCAGCAGAATTGCCCCGCCGCGGTGGTCTAGTGGCTAAGGTACTCGGCTGCTGACCCGCAGGGCGCGGGTTCGAATCCCGGCTGCGGCGGCTGCATTTCCGATGGAGGCGGAAATGTTGTAGGCCCGTGTGCTCAGATTTGGGTGCACGTTTAAGAACCCCAGGTGGTCTAAATTTCCGGAGCCCTCCACTACGGCGTCCCTCATAATCATATAGTGGTTTTTGGGACGTTAAATTCCACATATCAATCAAACTTTCAGCAGAATTTCAGCAGTGCAGAACCGTCAGCTTGATTGTGGTGCTATCTTTTTGCCAACAGCCGCCTCCCACGGCGTGTTCGTGGATGTTTGTTCTTTTTCGGGC